>CAMOHE010055060.1:0-33457 GCA_946598075.1 Artocarpus hirsutus
GTTTTAGAATCAAATTTATAAGTAAAAATGTGATAATTTGAAAAATATCATTTGAATAGAATAAGTTAAAGAAACGAAATGAATCATCGTTATAATTAAACAAATAGTAAGAACATTAAAATGATAAGATAATTAATTATGGGGTGGAACGCATATGAGTCCCACTGGCCCACATATTGTGCACACACATATAGTACTAACAATATTATGATACAACCACAGTCCAAATAAAAGAGAAGTTAAAATCTTACATGCCTTGAATTGTATTTTACCCTACCAATTCCCCTACGGGTCGTAAGTCCGGTCGGCGGACTTTTCTCCAATCCTATGCTGATATCCACCTAGGGTTAAGATTTTAAAACAAATAAAAATGTGAGCGAAAGGCTCAGTAGGACTATATTTAGAAATTATTTAACGTTAAAAAGAAATTTCTTAAAATCAAATAAACATATAGAAATAAACTGGGACTATCAACGAATAGATAATTAAATAAGAAATTCAATAAAATATAAACTTTCAAAAATAATTCAAATAAATCAACCAGAAAGAATACCGTTTTTTCTTTCTTGGGCAAACCATACATAACTCACCACCGTAGTGGCCCAGCTGGGTTTCGGGACCTGCCCCCAAGGTTGTTCACTACACAACCCGATCTCTGATATGGCATCATGCCCTAAAATATATATACATATATATATATTTCTCTGATTCATAAAATCTTTTCTTTATCAGATATAATCATTCATTTTCATTATGAAGTTTATTATAAAATCCATCTCGATCCACTGTTTCAGAAAACAGATAATGAAAATCCTTTATCAACAAGTCATTTGAATACATTTTTTTAGAAATCCTTTTTAGGCCAAAGCATTTTAAAATTGGCTACCAAAGAAAGGGGTAGAAGTCCTACCTCGATACTCGTACCGGTGTCTCACACCGTAATCCTGGTCCGCTATACGTTAGCTCCGCGGATCCACGCCTAATCCTCGAATCAAAGCTTGAAAACGTTGTTTTTGTTGTTGAATCTTGTTCCCGAGCCTTCAATCTCCTAGCCCGAAGCTTGAAATCGGATTTTGTTTTCAAAAATTTTGAGAGAGAAAGAGAGAGAGAGAGAGTGAACCGAGAGAGATGAGAGAAAGAGAGAGAGGAGAGAGAGTGTCACGAGAGAAATGAAGAGAGAGAGAGGAAAAGTGAAATAAATAGAAGAAAAGAGGGAAAAATAGTTGCATAAAGCTGTGTGCAACCACACACTGTTTTCAAAATCAAATTATTTCATTGAAAATTAAATTAACAATTAAAAACAATTTAGAATAATTAAAAATCATTAAAAGAGTAAATTAACACAAGCTTTTTCTTAATTTTCATAAAATAGTCAAATTAAGTTCCAAACACTCATCATGGCATACTAATTCACCATTTAATATTCTAATTACACTTAATCAACTTCGGGGTGTTACAATAACTCTTTAACGCCTGCATGTATCATGATCTTGGAAATCTTGCAATTTAAATATTGGAATGTGGTTTCCTTCTTGGACCTTCTTGGTCATCATCTGGAATACGAGGTTTTGAAGACTCGCCTAGGGAAAATTGGCTGAGGTCATTCTTGGGCTTTTCTAGACCCGATAGCAGACTTGGGCCTTCTTGGTAGCCGGCAAAAAATACGTAGTGCTAACCATGCAAGAATGGTTATTTTCTTCCACAAGATTTTGAGTTTGAGTCAATTTTATTGATCAAATTGCGGGCGCTGACATATAGAGGCAATCCATTTTGTGAAAGATTCATATATCACAACAAAATTACCTCCCTGAATTATCTGGCCTGCGATCCTAAGCCGTTGTAACCGTTTCTTTCACAAACTTGTAAAACAAGAGGAAAAAATGTAACACGTAAGAGTAAAGTCCAGAATCTTAACCCTCGTGTTTGGCATATTGAAAATTGCTTTGACTTGTATAAATAGAAGCAACGTTCAGCAAGTATAAAATTGTATATGAATCTTTAAGTACATTGAACTCGGCAGCCATTTCCAGTCCACTGTACACGCAAACAATATTTTCTTAAGTAACCATTTCAACGTGATTTGATTTCTTTTTTTTTTTTGTTACATTATCATGTAACGGATAATAAATGTCAGAATATACAGTAGGTATCTTATATGGTCTTGACTATAATAATAATAATAATATTTTTCCAAAAAATTGTCTTTATTGATCATATATCTCTTCTTCTCTTATTGATTTGACTTTAAAATTCATGTATTACAATTTTCTTGACAATTTTACTAATATCTAGCATCTTAACATATTTGATTCTATACCATTTTGATAAACCCAAAATTTCATCTCAGCGTTTCATGGCTACATTTATAGGAAAAAAATAGAGGTATATATATATATATATATATATATATTTGCTCGTTAATTATTGGCTACGTTAATCAATATGTGTGTGCATATTCACATTTTTTATTAACTATTTTATTTCCAAACTATACCGTTTAGCAAGGTTGTCTAAACATTAAACTAAGCTCCTCAAAAAAAAAAAAAAAAAAACTAAGCATGTGGGTACGACGATGCAAAGAGAAATAAAAAGGGAGAAGTTTCACAAAAAAAAAAAGAAAATAAAAAGGGAGAAGACACTATAAACAACCCATTTCTTTTTTCCTATTTTATTATTTTATTATAATCGAACAACCAATTGGTTTATGCCGACGAGAAGCGCGTTTGTATCTGATCATGTAAAAGTTATAAACTAGCTTTAGCCCCTAACGTTCTTGTTTTTTTTAAAGCCCTATTTTGAGTCTTGAAACATGCATAGCTTCAAAAAAGTGGGGAAAGAAATCATTCTTCAAGGACTCAATTTTGCCCTTAAGCAAATAAAATGCACATTTAACAGATAACGCCAATTAAGGAAACAAAATTTTTCTGACTTGACATAGCTTTTGGCTTTGCTTCAAATCAGCAATCAACAATGAAACATATATATATATATATATATATATATATATATATATATATAAATGATCAACATAAAGGGTGTTTGGAAGAGTGGTAGGAACCAGTGATTAGAACCACTTTTATTGTAGCATGTGAGAGCTTTATACTGTAATAATTTTTTTTTATTGTTACTGTAGCATTTGAGAGCTTTACAATATTTATAACTGAGTTTGTGGTAGAAACTGAGTGGTAAGAACTACCGTCAAACAGGGGTATATTAGTGATTTTGTAAAACTGAAGCTGCTCTTTTGTTCGAATTTTTATAGGCTGTTTAGGAGAGAGGTGGAAACCGTTTTGTGATATATATAGTTGAAACTGTATAGTCAGAACCACTCTTCTAAATACCACAAAATTTATCTTTATCTCTATGATCAAAGAACTCATAAAAATTATGTGCATGCGCACGTGAAAGCTTTCAAAAATAGAAAGGACATATAACATGTTAAGATCATCTCTAATATAAATGTTTAGAAAGTGTTGTTTGAATCAATTTTAGTTAAAAATAATATAACATGTAAAAGTTTTATAGTGTAATGAGAGCTTTACACTATAACAATTAAATTTTAGTTAAAATTATAGATTGTCGAACACATTCGTTGTATTTTCAATTTTATTCCAAGGCTTTAGGCACTTCAAATATTATATTTACCTTTTATCATAACCATTAAACATTAAAAGCCATAAAAATAAACTTTAATATTAAAATAATCTAAAAAAATATCAATATTATAATGAGTAAATAAAAAACACATTAATCAATAACAATGTCAAAGTTCATCATATGCGATGCCAGGTGGCATTGAACACATAGAATAACATTGTATTGGAGACTAGTTTCTTCCTCAAATACTAAAATTTTGTCATTCACATAATAATTTGACAAGCATTGAAGATGCACTGATGCAATTAAAGAACAAGACTTTCTGACTCAAAATTAGCTTTTGTATCTGGCTAATTCTCAAATCTATTGCTCAACAGTATCCAATAATCACATTTCACATACATGTTATTTTTTTTTCCTAATTTTTTTTGTAATTAGCACAACAAAATTTTTGAATGAAAGATTTCCATGTAAACTGTATACATGAGAGAGCTCTCTTTCTCTACAACTCCTATTCAGCCAGTAGTATTACCAGCAGTAACATAAGGAGGAAAAAAAAAAGAAAAGAAAAGAAAGAAAACGAAACGTCATGAAAATTACAATATTCAGATGAAAAGGGGAAATTTCAAAAGGCCAATCATCAAACAACAGTGGCAACTCCATTGCTGTATCTTGGTCTGGTTCTATCAGGTGAAAGGCTCTCTTCCATGGCCTTTCTCTTGTTATTATTATTATTGGCCATTGGTTGCTGTTGTTGTTGCTGCTGCTGTTGCAATTTCTCTGATTGAAACTCTGGTTTGTCTAATTTCTCTTCTGGGTCTTCTTGATTCTCTTCTTTCTTCTCAATTTGTTGATCCTTCAATTTGGTTTTCATCATATGGGGTCTAAGCCTTTTCAAGTCTGCTAATTGTACTGGCTTCAAGAAAAATTCTTCAGCCCCTTCTTCCAAGCATCTGTGTTAAAATCAATACTTATTTATCAACATAAAATCATGCTAAAAAAAAAAGAAAGGAAATGCAAATTGCCCACAATTGCAAAATCCAAAAGTATTATTATTGTTGTTGTTATTATTATTATTATTATTATTATTATTTGGATGATTACCTTGTTATCCTTGAAGGCACATTCTCAGATGACATGATCACTACTGGTATGTTTCTCAGAGATGAGGATTCCTGCAATATCAGAAAAGAATCCAATAAACATCTTTGAGGTGAAAATTAAAATTTTCATATCAAGTATGGAAAAGAAATTGCTAGAGCCCAAATTTTTTTTGGGTAGAAAGTTGGTTGGGAAAAGATTCCAAAGAGATTTTGTCAGATATTTAAAACCAAGTGGTTGTTGGACAAGTACCCAATAACAAAAGGACAAAAAAGAAAATATATTTCGATTTTCAACTGCCCCCTAATTCAGATATGCGAAATTTTCAACCTGGGAACTGGAAGAATGATCTCACCAGGGAAAGATTAACAAAGGATAAAGCGAATATAATCAGGAAAGAGAACAAATATAAAAGGAAAAAACAAAAGAAAACAAAGCATATGCACCTTGATTTTCTTTAGCAGATCGTAGCCTGTCATGCCTGGCATACAGTAATCTGTAATAATAAGATTCACTTCCACTTCCTGTAAAACCAGAAAAAAACAAAACATGTCTCAGAAACCCAGAAAAGAAAATGATGCAGAAAGTGGAAAGAAAAAGAAAAAAAGTTGGGGGGAAAAAGAAGAAATCACAGTACCTGATGATTATTTGAGGAAGTAGAAGGCGAATCTGGATTGATTTGGTCATCCTCATGAAATCCCAGAAACTCAAGAGCCTTACTTCCAGAATCAACTGTGGTAACTGCCATGAACAAAGAACAGAACACATTTGCAAATTTTAAAGACCCATTAATAAAAAGAAAAAGCAAAAAAAGGAGACCCATTGAGCTAGAATTGAATTTTACTGAAATAAAAGTTTCTTTCTTGGCAAACAAAGGACGTACCTTGATAAGATGAGGTCTTCAAGAGCCTCTCAATAAGCTTTCTATCAAGAAGGCTATCATCAACAGCCAAAACATGAAATTGTGACTCTGTAGCAGCCATTCCCATTGCACCAAATGAAAATCCAATCTCAAAGAAAATAGAAGAAGAGATTCCGAGTGGCTAAGAAACAAGCTTTTTCTTGTTGGGTTTTTTTTATTAATCTTATTTATCTTTGGTTTTGGTTTTGGTTTTGGTTTGTGTGTTGTAATCTCCCGTATGGCTATGGAAAGGAAGAGGAGAAGAAAAAGAGAGGAGCTTTGTATTGAAATAAAAGACCCACCAAAATCCAGACCCCCAGAAAGCAAGATCCGACCAGATTTCCTCCCAAATCTTGCAAATTTTCCAAGTTGATTTTGAATTAAGGGACAAGCAATGCAATAATAAAAAGGAAGAAAAAAAAAATAAAAGAACCCACCACCCTAGAGCAACTAACTAAAAATGAATAAAATAGACATTTGTTTTGCTGACTAATAAAATAGGCAAGATTAAATCTTCATGAATATATATATATATATATATATTTGGGGTTGATGGGCGTGGTGGTGGGTATAATTTTTATATTTATGCAAAAGACTATATACTAAGAATAGAAGAGAAGAGAGAGAGACTAGGGAGATACAGAAAATCTGAAAAATAAATAGAAAGTCTTGGATGAAAGCAAAAGGGCAAAGGTGGGGAAGCAAGAGAGAGGTGTGGGATCCACCAAAATCCCCGGAAGAGATACAGGTGAGGTCAGCAGTGGTGCCCTTTTCCCACGGGGTGTGGAAATCATGTGGCGCTTACCATATCTTGAGCACGTGGGGGAGTGGTGGGCAAAGGAGAGGGCAATTTCTTTTGATTCCCTTTTAAGATTTGCTTCCCATGCATGCCCATCTTCTCTCTTATACACAATACAATATACCCACCCATTTGTTATCCATCAATCCTTTTTATTAATCTCATTCCCATTCCTATTACAACCCCCCATTGATTGAGCTGGCAATGGAGCAAATCTTTCAACCTTGTGATAATTTCATTCAAACCCCCTAAATTTGGATTTACCCATTGAGTATTATCAAAGTTACTGTATTTTTTTTTAATTTTCATTGTTTTTTTTTTAATGTCATTTGCCATTTTATGTAGAGTTGGCAATATAGGCTATGATACAACGGTACGACACGATTTTTTACAGGTCAGTGTTAAAAAATTAAGATAGAGGTTATTATCGTGTCAACTCAAAATTGATATGTCTAAAAATAGACAGTTTTTATATCGACTTACTTGAAACTAAATTGACCCATAACTTATTAATCTATTATTCTTTTATAAGTATTCTGCCCTAATATATAATATCAATAAATTAATACAAATTAGATGTGTTTATTTGTATGAAAGTGATTTAATTTTCAAAAAATTTGTTTTATGCTATTTTTATTTAATTTTGATGTATAATTATAAATATAAAGTTATAAAATGTCACGAGTTGATTTTAGGTTATGAGTTAATTTTAAATTACTGGTTGATTTCAAGTTGCAAATTGATTGAGGGTCACGTATTATTTATGTTATGGGTTAGGGCGGTTCATACTCATATCAACATGTATCAAGGTGGGTCGTATTAGTGTTAGGATTTCTCAACCTAATCGTATTATGAGTCATTTTAATGTTGATATATTTTCGGCATGTTTAACCTCAACTCGATTTGCCACCCCTTTTATGTGATTGTTGATAAACCAAGAAATGACATAAATTGGTCTTGGATTAAAAGTTATGGTAACCAAAAAAATATATATATATGTATCATTAGATTATGTTGCGGTTTAATTCATGGCTCCAACCATAATCCTCGGTCATTTTCATTTACAATTTCGGCGCTTATTCCTTTTACCTTCTTAGTACAAATGCGGGTAATTCTTCGCTAGCACAGTATAACTGCCCCTCAAATTACTCTTGAAGATACCAGCTAATCAAATTCATAAAATTATTCTAAAAAAAAAAATCAAATTGATAAAATCACGTGCCGTTAAGTTTAAAGTCGTGTAAGATGATGGCTAAGAGATAATTACTTTCTCATCTGAGATGATAGCAAGAGAGAAAGAGAGAGTATGAACACCAATATTTATGATTGACGAATCATTTGTTTCCACAATAAATATTTAAAATAATTAGAATAAAATTAATTCCAAAAACAAGGTTTGGTAGACAAAAATAAATATTTGACGTATTTACAATTGCAGTATTGAAAATGTTTGTTGTATTGAAAATATTCGAGTAAAATGAGGTTTAGCATTTATTAAAAAAAATTAAAATAATATTTTAGTATTTTTATTATTTTTTTATTTGTAACAAAGACAGATAAAATAGGTCCATTCATAATTTTTTTGACTCAATCCTTTCATAATTTAAATTTATTATTAAGTATTTTTATAAACTTGAACAATAATAGCGGATTAACTGTGTAAAAACAATCATTAATTTACTTTTAAAATTTTACTGGTGGGCAAGGAGAGGGTGAAAGGAGAGAGGTGGAGCGAGAGATTGAATTTCTTGGTTGGTTGGAGGGCATTGGAGTAAGAGGAGAGAAGGAAAGATGACTTCTCTTAAGGCACTCATCGAAACTGCTCATTCTAATGATAAAAAGATCTATTAAATCTATCATATTTAATTTAAAAAGATTATTTGACCCTTCTAAAAATTATTAATTAGTTAACAAAATTGACCATATAAAAATTATAAAAATAACTATCATTTATCTTTTTGGCTCTTCTTGTCTCTTACTAAACAAGGTGAAGAATTGTTTTAATCCTCTCTTCATTAATCTTCACATTGCAATTTCTCCAATTCTCTTTATTCTAACTATTCTCTATCCTTGCAGGCAAACAGGACCTAACGGCAGAAGATATACAGATCATCACTTCAAGGGGGAGCCAATAATCTGTTTAAGGGCGACCACTTTTATTAAAACCTTTGTTTGTCTTTTTACTTTATTTCCACTTTTTTCTTTTCTTTTCTTTTTTTCTTTTCAAATGTAGCAAGTGTTTTCTTTTCAATTATACCTTGAAAGTTTAATTGAGTTTTGAAAGTTTTAAAACCCAAAAAAGCTTTATTTGAAGAACACCATGGTAGAATTAGGATTATATTTTCAAACAATAAGGATCTACTTGAAGCCTATATACTACTAAATGAGCACAACTGAAATTTTTAGAAGACAATTATACATAAACTTCCAAATGATAAAACTTCAGTGGTAAAGCCCAATTAAAATTTTTATTTATATTTAAAAAGTTAAAAAGTTCTATGAAATTATACTATAAATATTTTTGCCATTCGAAATTTTTAATGAAGTGTTTGAGAAGTTTAGTTAGAACTGAAAATCATAACATGTGAAAATTTTACACTGTAGTTAATTTTTTTTATCATTGTAATATCTTAAAAATTTATACTGCAGCAATCAAATATTTTTGCTTAAATTGATTCTATCAAATACCTTAGAAAATATAAAGGATTTGATTGAAACATTTACTTCAACGGTAAAACTTAAAAAAAATGAAAAACTTCAGCGGGTTTGTGCCCTTTTGACCTAGCGTGATTCTGCAGTCTACCACCACTAACTGCGTAGTGCATGGGGAGGAAAATCAATAACCCACCTAATACTCTCATCAGATCATGCTAAAACGACATCCCAATCTCTTTAAACTAGTAGTGTCTTTTTTTTTTAAATATAAATTGCCCTTCATTTGGCAGAGTTTAACAGGGTGTTTAACATGGTAATAGGAACTGTTGATTAAAACTGGCTTTACTGTAATATGTGAGAGTTTTACACTATAACAACTTTTTTTTGTTTATTATAGCATATGAGAGTTTTACGTTATTCATAACTGAGATAATAGTTAAGACTGTCTCTTACCAAACAACACTTAAATTAATAACATATTGTTATAGGTTAATAGCAACTTCAGCATTTAAAGGAAAAAAAAAAGTTCAAACCATTTTCCCTATACTCACTTTACTTGCAAGAAATGGACATATCTAGATATAGAAAGAAGGAGAAAAAGAAAGAAGATGACGTAAATAAACAAACAAATATTCCTTCAAGTTTCACCTTCACCTACTTGATTTGATATTAAAACCATAGGGGCGAGATTTTTAGGCAAGAAAAATTCAAAATTTGATGAAATCTCAAAAATTGATTATCTCTTACTTTCGTGCCCTATTGTTATGAAGTTTCTTCAAAATTGCCATCGGAAGCTGTGAGGCCTTAGCCCAAGTCGAAATTGACCCTCTAGAAGAAATTCTAGTAAAACCCAATTTATGCTTCTGTCTTCTAATGTCAAAATATCATCACTTGAAGATTTTCGTAATCTTCCCATATCTTGTGTTTCTCACTACTAGTCCTGTTCTAAAGATAGACTTATGGACACGATTCTGAAGAAAATCAAGCACATGGGAAAAAGATTGAATAAAAAGCAAAAGGAGAAAAATAAAAAGGCACAAATTTTGTGGGCCAATTTGGACCAGCCAAAATCTTGTAAATTTCTTCCGCTTTTCCTTTCTCCCTTGATTGAATGGCAGGACCCGTAATTGTATACGATGCGCAAAGATGGCCACCATATATACATATATATATATATATATATGTTATCATGACAAATAGTTTCTTGGCAGAGGGTGTGCAGTTAGAATCATATATTTTCTTGAATTTGGTCATCTAGAAGTTGCATTTGGTTGTTTAGTCCTTATATAAGTTGTGGACCCAAAGTTTCAAAATATGCTTCCTCATAAGAAATTGCACACTGGCGCTTTCAGTGACCAAACACTTCTTTCTAATTTTCATTTTCCCTTGCTCTGTTCTTGTTTTTGTTCTGCTAACATACCTTTTTTTTAAACTGCTAGCATATCTTTTTCATGATTATATTTTGAATTGCCTATTCATGATTATATTTTGAATTGCCTGTTTGTGCTATTGCTCCAACTTTTTACTAAGTTAGGCCTTTCATGTTAGTATGTGCTACAACAAGACTCGTACAATATTCTTGAGTAGATTTGAAGGATAGCGGCATTAGATTTGCTGACTTTTTTTTTTAATACAACACAAGATCGAACTATACCCTATATTTGTTATTATGCATAAATTGAACTGTACCCTACACTTGTTATACTCTTTTTATCGTCATCATCATTGCTAGACTAGACCTCCGTTTGATTGATATTCGCTCTTTTATTTTTTTTTTAAAAAATCTCTACACGGTAATTTTGTATCAATTTTCACTTTAATTTTTGGTAAAATTGCATTTAATTATATGGAAGCTACAACATCCTCATCTAAGTATTTTCTCTGACAATCAACATTTATGATTGGTCTATTTAATTTGAATTGCAATTTCAAGTCATTTTCTCTAAAATTAAATGGCATAAATTAAGATATTTGTAAAATAAATTATTTGTAGTGACTAACATTTGAAAGTTTAAATATCTTGAACTTTTAGCTACTACTATTTTAGTCGCTGACAATATCTATATTTCGTTAAAAAAAAAAATGATTACTTAACGACAATTCAGTTGCTAAAGGTTTGTTACGATACTTTCTTGCCGCAAGGGTTAGTGGTTGAAGGTATTTTGTGGGGTGAAGAAGAAAAATTGGATGCCCTTGCAAACAAATTTTGGTGCCTTCCACTACGTTAAGCACCTAATTTGAGAACGATTTGCCGTAACAATTTAAAGGGTATTTGGAAGAATGATGGGAACCAATGGTTAGAACCACTTTTATTGTAGCATGTGAGAGCTTTATACTGTAGCAATTTTTGTTGTTTGTGTACTGTAGCATGTGAGAGTTTTACACTGTTTATAACTGAGTTTGTAGTAGAAACTGAGTGGTTAGAACCACTGTCAAACTGGGGGTATGCCCTTGCAAACAAGTTTTGGTGCCTTCCATTACGTTAAGCACCTAATTTGAGAACAATTTGCCGTAACAATTTAAAGGGTATTTGGAAGAGTGGTGGGAACCAATGGTTAGAACCACTTTTATTGTAGCATCTGAAAGCTTTATACTGTAGCAATTTTTTTATTGTTACTGTAGTATGTGAGAGTTTTACACTGTTCATAACTGAGTTTGTGATAGGAATTGAGTGGTTAGAACCACTGCCAAACTGGGGGTTAGTCGCAAAAGATTTTCTACTATTACAACCAATTTTCAATGACCAAGAGGTGACTAAATTTTTTTTTCAGTTGCCAAAGTTCTTCTTTTATTAAATTGGAACTTTTGTGACTAAAATTTTAATGCATAAAGGTGAAATATTTTGTTGTGATCATCTTTTACTCTTTCTTTCCTTTTTATTTAAGATCAAATCCTATGCTGCACTCAACTAATTGTTTTACTGTGTGCGTTGGCTTTTGAAAATACAAATAATAGTGCTTAGCTAATGCAAAATAATAGTTCTTGGTTTTATTTTGATTGATGATAAGAACACTAAATTGGGTAAACACCATTTGATAGAAGATTCAACATCAGCAGGTATTGAATATATTCCATGAAAGTGATGTGAATGGCGATTATTTTTTTTTTAGAAAAAAAGGATATAGTCATTATAGCTCATATATCAATAAAATAAATCGAATCTCTCCCAAGTGGGTTGGATAGTTAGGCCATCTTAAAGCAATATTTTCCTTATCAATTGTATCGTGGGGCTGAACTAGGTTGGATTTTATGCACATAATAAATAGAAATGCCAATCAAAAGCTGAAAGGTTGGTATTCCAGTTTTACCAAAGTATTCATAACTTTTAATGCATTACATGTGATAAAATAAGAAAATTATTATACTAATTAAATATCTTTTTTGAACGTGAAATGTTTTGTTTCTTACCCATTAATGAAAAAATAAAGAAAGTAAAACTTGATTTTAAATCCAAAATGCAATAAAAAATTATGCTTGTAATTATGAAGTAAACTTGTTTAATAAAAGATTTAACTAAGGCAAAAGAAATTTGCTTTATTTTTTCTTATTAAACTTGTGAAGGCAGTTACTTGGCAATTGCAGGCTCTAATTGTTTTCATGTTTTAGAGGGGTTTTTTTTGGTAAAAAAGAAAATAATTATAAAAATTTTTTAACATTGTTTGTTTATTAATTTGTTTATCAATGAATTCACACAAAAAAAAGAAAAAGAGCACTTACTGAAAAAACGCAGGGAGAGAAAAGCAGGAAGGTTCTGTTCTAAAAGTGCAACACAAAATTGGGTGAGGCCCTAACATGTAACGGATAATCTGGTAGTCTTTGTTTTTATTTTTGGTAGAAAAGATTCCCCGACACACTTTTATTCGCTGCACAACCTGCAAACTGTCACACATAATCCACACTCGTAAGTTTACAGAGCCCTACATTTTGTGGGTCCCTCTAACCATGTACGACCCATTCCATGTAGATGGTGATCTCCTGGCACGCAGCTCTATCTGTTATTGTAGACCGTAGCGTTCAAACCCATTGGATTTTTCTTGGGTGATGTTTATTTCGTTTTAACAATCGGATAATACATCCAAAGCTTGAAGAATTTGACTGTTTAGAGAGAATATAGGTTTTGAATTTCTGGAAATAAAAAGAGTGTTTAAGGTGTGTATAAAACATTTTCATTAAAAATTTTATTTGCTCTCACTTATTCAAGTTCGTTAAAGAGTTTAACGACAAATTACTGCCAAGATGCAGCAAACACTTAAACACAACATCTAGCAATAATATTATGTTCCATAACAAGATATGAAATTTGTAGATTTTTTGAAGTTTATATAGATACATACATATCAATTCAAGAATGAACACAACCGGTTCAAACCATAGAACCCTTTATATAAAGGTGCATTTTCATTTATAAAGGTATTTCTTCATTTGTAAAGATCTTTATTCATCAATCAATACATCTTTTACAACGGATATGCCCATTTCTAATAAGTGTTTACGTTTGTATGAAAGCATACAATCAATGAATAAGCTGGTTTGAAAGAACTCAAAAGATACAAAACTTCATCACATATCAACTTGGACGGGCGCTGACTTAAAAACTATCAAATTCTCACTCGCACAATAGTGGGTATTGTAGTGCCTAGAAGTTGACATCGCGGTGCCAGAGCAACCTCGGCCAAGCACCAAGGCATTGGGCTCTCTGTCCCATTTCTGTTGTTCGTGTTCCTTTGCACCGCAGCGTTACGCATTGATGCTCAATACGCTAAAATATGTGTATTTTCATATTCTTTAATATATCTAGTGATCTTATAACATATAAGAGACATATTATAATCTCTCTAACAAGCACCCATTGTGTTTACAATATCAGACTCAAAATACCTCATAAACAATTAAAGTTTTTTAAAATGACAAGATCATCCTTTTTAACCTTTATTAAATACAACTTTAAACATTACTAAGCCAAAATGTTAAATAAAATCACTTTAAAACAAGAGGTGTTATGAGTACCCTTGGTGATGTTTATTTTGTATAATAATTAGATAACATCCAAAGAACATATTATGTTTACAAAATCATATTCAAAATACCCCACCACTACTAGAATTATAGGTTCCATGATGGTTAAAATTAAAAACTATTATGGAAAGTTATCATGATGGTTAAAAAACCGTCACAGTATCTTAAGAGATTCCATGATGATTTTTTTACCATTGTGTTAACTATGGTTTCTACGACAGTATCAAACTATCGTAGAAACATTGAACTTTTGCAGGTTTTTTAGCCCTACGAAAGTTTCCATAACAGCTGTAACAAAAAACCTTTGTGTAAAAAATTTAATTACTTCAAAAGGTATTTTAAGACTAATTTTATAAACTAGGGGGTGGTTGGAGCATTGTAAACAAGATTTTACCAATTTACAACCAAAGTCCCAATAAAAAATAAAAGCTAACGGTCCATATTGAATCTACTAATCTGCTCAATCCAATATGGTCCAAACAATCCACTAGATTGGATTAAATTAGGGGACTTATGGATTGAACAAGGATTAGGAATTTCCCAATTCGAAGGCTATGGATTAGATTGTGATTAAGCATTTCGTAATTTGTGTAAACCGTGAATCTAAACTATGTATATGTGCATTTTGTATATAAGTATTTAGAATTTGTTTACAATAAATATGTATAATGTATACCAATGTAGTTTTAAGTTTCTATTATAGTCTAATAGGTACGTTATTAATTAATTCTAACCTAGCCCAATTGTGTGTTTTTTCCTTCCTAATTAGCTCAATTCTCATATTCTAATGAATTTATGACTTCTGAGAATAGTATAAAAATTGTTGAAAAGTAATAATTTTAAATTTAAAAGTCCAGTCTGTGAATCTACAAAATTACAATGTACTTGAGTGAGACTAATTTAAACTTTGGGGAAAAAAGTGAGAATTTTTAAAGTTTAAAGACAAAGTGAGAATAATCATATAAAAATAATATAACCTGGTCTCTTGATGAGCTTGCCATCATTTATTTATAAAGCTTTTATTTTTATTTACCTTTCATATAGCACAAGGGTTCGAACTCTCCAATTCGAACTATCCACCATGTTAAGCTCTCAGTAACTATAGTGTAAAGCTCTCAACAACTACAGTGTTATGAAGGAAAAATGGTTCAAACAATTAGTTTAAACTCTTCTAAACACCCTATTAGACTTAGAGAGTACTAATCAATAAATGCACTTGCAATGTGGCAATTTTACCACAAACTATTCAAGGCACTCACCTTAAGTAGAATGAAAAAAACCTTGACTTAAACAGATTAGGGTTGTAAATGAGTTAAAATTTTAATCTGTTGTGGATTACAAGTAGGGACGAAATTAGAAGTCCCTAACCCTATGTCCTATTTTTCCACCCATTTAATTATATTTTATTTTTAAATTATATTATGTATAATGTACTATAATAAATATATTTCGGGGGGATGAGAAAGGGGGGAGGGGGCTATGTTTGGCTCCTTATTTAAGGACATAGACATGACCTCTATATTGTCAACCACCCGTGCTTAGCATGTAGACGTTTCAAGGGCCCTAAGGCTCCCGTGTTGGTCGATAAAAATTCCCTGAGGGAGTCCCAACGCCATTCTCTACCTTAAGGTAAAGTGCTAGTCACCTTGAGAAGAACCTGTGTTCTACTCGGCATTAGCCAAAGACTGAAGTTGAGCACAAAAACATTCATAAGGCCAGCACATGGCACTATCACAACCTTTAGATAGGACACTCCCCTTTTGGTGGGATTGCAACACATGTCACCTACCCACCTGATACCAAAGTACAGTACACCCAGTCATGAGATGGATCCGCCCTACACACGATCCATGTGAGATACTATAAATGGAAGCATTAAGTCTACCTTCAAGGTAAGTAGAATTACTTATACTACCCTAGCCTCTCTCTCGGCTGAACAAGTACCTGACTTAAGTGTTAGAAAGCCCTTGGCTGGCACCACACTGGTGTTCCTTTTAACCTCTAAGGCATACTCTCTTCTTGTAGGTTCACTCTGGGAAGCTAGGAAGAGTAGGGAAGATTGTCTTACCACCATGCATAATCACACGTGGTATTGATCGACAATAGAGCATCAGCATTTAGTGCTAGAAAGAGGAAACCCAAGCCCCTACAACATTCTCAACTATGGTTACAAGAGGAAATACTTAGGATGATGCTCCCTGACAAGATAGGTTGAGTAATGGCCAAAATTAGAATCTAGACAGGCCATATGACTAACCTTGCATGGCTCGCTTAGGTGGACAAGGTAGTGCCAGAAGATTAGCGACCATTAAGGATCCTATCTAGGTACGACTACAGCAATTTGAATTCTGACAAAGTAAATGGCAGTATAATGCGCATAACAGTAGCCGCCACTAGCACTCCTTCCGCTTACCTAGGATCAGGGTTGAGGGGTGGTTCCCAAAGTGGAGAATCTAAGCATGCCAGGGTGTAAGAGTCAAAGTGTGTCACCCAAGGCAACTGCATCACCTGTGGCAGCCGACTTGGAGCTTAAGATGGGTAAGATCACTCCCTAGAAGGTTCCTGAGCCTCAGTCTCTATTAGGCTCAAGCATTGGGGAATTCTTTTTGCCTATGACTGACCAGTTGCGGACAATGAGCAGGTCAAAGATGGAGCTCTATACTAGGCAGTGCTTTTATGGACACGAATAACTTGTAACTTCGTGACTTGTAGTGTCAAATCGACTAGATCAAAAGCAATTGGTACGAAGTTGATGACGTCGGCATGACTGACCCGGCCTTTACCGAATCATGAGAGCCCCCATGCCAAACAAATTTAAGGGGCCCTAGATAAAGGCCTATGATAGGACAATTGTCGCAAATGAGTGCATTGAACTTTCGAGAGGCATATGATTCTCCAAAATGCAAGCAATGCAGCATATGCAAGGCCTTTGTGCTGACGTTGACCAACTCTGCCCAGTAATGGTTTATACGCATCAAGCTGGGCACCAGGGGCTCCTTCTGACAACTTTTGGAGGTGTTTTCAATGGCGTTCACCCTATCAAGTTTGAGAAAGAGTGAGGTTACTTAACTTTACGCAAAGCAAGGTGATGGAGAAGTGAAAGATTATATAGACTGCTTCACCCAAGTAGCTTTGGAGGTGAGGCATGTGGAAGATGAAACACTTAAGCTCGTGTTTCGAGAAGGCCTTCAAAATAAAGGTCATCTTTGGTCATTTGCTCTAGAGTAGCCGAGCAACTTCTCCCAAATGCTCACCTATGCTCAAAAGCACGTAGATGCCTCCCATTATATAAGGAGCCATAGAGAGGGAGAATGGAGTAAGAAGGGGAAGAAAAAAAAAAAGAAGGATTCATCTGATCAAGAAATGCCCAAACAGAGCAAGAAACAAAAGGCGGACAGGCCGAAGATGTCTAGCAAAAAATTTTAAAGCGACATGCTACTGGCCGCCATAATTGACGAAGTGTTGGGCCAAGTAAGCAACCAAAACTTGTTGGTTGACCCACCGCCTCTTAAGGGAAACTGAGTGAAAAAAGACTAGAGTAAGTATTTCAATTTTCATAAGGGCATTGGCCACACGACCCAGGATTGCATCTAGTTAAAAGACTAGATCGGGGGGCTTGTTTGAGATAGGCACCTTAAAGAGTTCATGGAGTGGGTTCTTACCCCTGGCAACAACGGAAGAAGAAACAACTAACCAACTTGGGATAACCAGCTAAGGAGGCAAGACCAAAACAATATGAATGCCCTAACCATCCATTTGGTCGAATTTCTAGTAGTAGACAAGCCATATAACCTAATATTGTAATCAAAAGGCCAACTCTAAATGCTCTGAAGCTTGTAGTCTCCACCTACAATCTAGAAATGAAGTTCACGACTGAGAATAGGGCTGGTGTGGTAAGGTCAAGACAAAAAGACTCCAAGGAATGCTACGCCAAGGCAGTCAAGGAGGCAATGGCTCAACAATTGAACATCTCGACCATCTATAAGGTGGACGAGGTAGAATTTCCTGTTGAAGAGGGGACAAAAATACTGCCAGACCTGAAACCATGACTCCCTGAGGAAGAAGTCTGAGCATCACTAGTGGAAGATCTTGTCCTATTTAACCTTGACCCGAAGCATCCTAGCCAAACAATTGTGATTAGGTCTTAGCTAAAGTTTAAGACTCGAACAGACTTGGAGAAATTTCTAATAGATTATCGGGATGTGTTTTCCTAGTTGTACGAGAACACGCTTGGGATTGATCCAAACACAATCTATCACCGCTTGAATTTCAATCTTGGGTACAAGCTGTCATTCAAATAAGAAAAGCCTTCAACCTAAAGAGGTACATAGCTATAAAGGTTACTCAAGGCTAGCTTTATCTATGAGGTCACTAATCCCGAGTGGCTAGTTAACATAGTCTTGGTCAAAAAGGCTAATGGGAAGTGGTGAGTTCATATTGACTACACAGACTAAAATAAAGCCTACATAAAGGACTGCTTCCCCCTTCTGTCGATAAACCAATTGGTAGACGCGATCGCCAGCCATCAATTATTGAGTTTTATGGACATGTATTCCATATATAATCAAATGTAGATGGTCAAAGAGGATCAGACTAAAACTACCTTTACCATCGACCAGGGGTTGTTTTATTACGTCTTTATACTGTTCGGACTAAAGAACACTAGGGCAACTTACCAACATCTCGTGAATAATATGTTTGCTCTACAGCTCAGAAAAACCATGGAAGTATACATAGATGATATGCTGGTAAAGTCTATCCAAGCAGCCAATCACATTGCTTACCTCCAGATTGTTTTAACATTCTTTGTGAGTACAACATGAGGCTAAACCTAGCCAAATGCATGTTCAGGGTAGAATCTTGGAAGTTCCTTAGATTCATGATTAACCACCGTGGAATCGAGGTTTACCCCGCCAAGGCCCAGTGGTAATTGACATGCATTCACCTTGTACTATCAAGGAAGTGCAAAAGCTCACCAGGATAATCATTGCTTTGTTGAGGTTTGTCTACCAATCCACCCATAAGTGTCAGCCTTTTTTCAAGGCTCTCAAGGGGTTGAGTGGAGCAGAAAGTGCGAGAAAACATTCTAGAACTTGAAAAGGTACCACATGACACCTTTACTCCTATCCAACATCTACAGGGAGAAGTGCTCTATGCTTATTTAGCAGTATCTGAGAAAGCGGCCAGCTCAGTCCTTGTCTATAAGGAAGAGAGAGTTCATAAGCCATTGTACTATACCAACAAGGCATTTTAGGGGCCTGAGAAGAGGTACCCATCGTTGGAGAAGTTAGCCCTAGCCCTCATCACCTCTGCCAGGAAACTCTGCCAATATTTTCAAGAGCATGTTATTCGAATCCCGACCAAGCATCCCTTAAGCCAAGTCCTCCAAAATTTAAAGATATCTGGTCAGACAGTGAAGTAGTCGGTCGAGCTATGGGAATTGAAAATCCAATTTGTGCCCCAAACCACCATTAAGGTATAAGCCCTAGCTAACTTTGTCGTAGGCTTTATAGAGGCTAATTGGGTCACTCTTTTAATTGAGAAGGCTCCTATTAAAGGTCTTGACCTTGTTAGTAGCAACAATAGCAGACATAAACTCGAGTGGAAGCTGTTTGTGGATGGGTCTTCTAGTGCCGATCGATTAGGAGCTAGCCTTATCCTCCTCGACCTAGATGATTACAAAGCTAGTTACGCACTGCAGTTTGACTTCAAACCCTCCAACAATGAGGCTAAATATGAGGCATTGATTGTTGGCCTCAAGATAGCACAAGAGCTTGGGATGGACCACATCCCTATTCTCAACGATTTAATGCTTGTAATTCAGCAAGTCACTAGTAGATTCCAAGCCCAAGAGAGGCAAACGATTGAATACTTAAAGAAAGTCAAGACTTTGCTCAAATAATTCAAGAGCTCCATGGTTATGCAGAGTCTAAGGGCCGAGAATGTGGAGGCCGATGTACTTGCTTGGCTAGCTTTAAGGCTTGGAGATGAAAATTTGACCTTGGTCCCGATAGAAAGGTTAGTTGAGCCAAGCTAAGGCTGAATAGTATAAATAAAGCTACTGACCATACTGGAACTTGGATGGACTTGATCATTCAATATCTAACCATAACCCAATTGCCTAAAGAACTTAGGGAGCTAGATGAGTACATAACAACTTGGCCCAATATTCAATGATCTCGAGGAAACTTTATCAGCGCACTACATTACGCCCTACCAAAGATGTGTTGGACCAACAAAAGTTAAGTACCTTATATAGGAAATCCATAATAGATTGTGCAGCAATCATGTAGGAGGTTGGTCCCTATCCCTTAAATGCCTCCAAGAGTACTACTAGCTAACTATAAAGCCAAGATTGTAAGGACTTTGCTCGCAAGTGCCTCAAGTGCAAGCAGTACACTGCATGCTCAGCCATCACCCCGAGCCACTCAGCCCAGTTATGTGTGCTTGGCCTTTTCTTATATGGGCCATTAATCTTATTAGACCTTTCCCTACAGCCTGATCATAGTTCATATATTGTATCGTGGCCATTGACTATCTCACAAAATGGGCAAAGGTGGAGCCTTATACTGAGATTATCGAGGTCCAGTGCAAAACTTCATCTGGAAGAATATAGTTTGCCAATACAGTATTATGCACACAATCGTTACTGAAAACACCAAACTATTCAAAGCGCTAAGCCTTCTAAAGATGTATGAATAGCTCGAGATCAGGAAGGTCTCTTCTTTATCGAGATACGCCCTAAGTAACGGGTAAGTCAAGGCCATCAACAAGACCATCAAGGACAATCTGAATAAGAAGCTGGAGGTCTTAAGCAAGCCTGAATCGACAAGCTTCCAAAAGTCCTTTAGGCGTATCATACGACTACTCATACAGCTATAAGAGAGACCCCCTTTTCTCTAGTCAATAGTGTTGAAGTAGTGATCCCTGCTGAAGTTGGTTTGCCTAGATTTAGAATAGAGCCCTATAACGAGCAAAAGAATAGCGAGCAAATGATGGCCAAGCTAGACTTAGTCAAAGAGAGGACTACATTTGGACTGCATCATGAAACCAGGTTGTGGCTGGGTATTATAACAAATGAGTCCAGCCAAGGAACTTTAAAGCTGAGGACTTAGTCTTGAAGAAAGTACTCGTCTAATAGCCAGGAGTTAGATACTTTATGCCTAAATGGGACCTATTATTTAAAGTAGTTGATAGGACGTACTATTTAGAGTAGTTGACATCATCTGGCTAGGAACATATAGAATTGCCATCATTGAAGGAAATGTGATCGCCTATTTGTGGAATGCCGAGTGCCTAAAACAATTCTACTATTGACATGAGAACCATACCCTTTCTTTTATTTCGGGTTCCTTTTAATCATTTTTTGTAAAGTCTTTGTAAAAGGCCCACCACCAAAAATGCACATTAAACAAAGATGTTGTTAATGAGAGCTTACATTTTGAATCTTTAAAGGTAAACATGCACCGAGCCGAGACCTACACGAGCTACATCTCAAAACTAGGTAATTCAGTACAAATAGAATTAACTACCAGCTTCCATTAGGGGCTGGTCGACACCAAGGTGCCCGACCAAAGGCAACCTTGAAAATAAGATTCGCCAGTCTGATCGACACACCCCGAGTAGCTTGAACAGGGGGATAAATGCGCTCGACCTTAACTAGACTTGCTAAATTTCTAGAAATTTAAATAGTTTACGGGGCTACTAGGGGTAAGATAAATACCCAAGACCTAAGCCAAAAAGGCGAGAAAATAAAACCATGAAATCAAATTATACCCAAGAAAACTTAGTACTTTGGGAAAAATATAAAAATTCAAATTTCAATGTTTTGGGAGGAACAATAATCAGGAACCTTGTATACCAAAAAAAACAAAAACAAAAACAAAACAAACAACCAAAACAACAATAAAAAGAGAGTAGAGAAGTATAAATAAACTGGACGAGAATAGGATGAACTGAGATTAGACTTTAAGTGTCTAACCAGGTGTTATCCTTGGTCTCCTCATCGTCAATCTCGACAATGGCCTGGTCTACATTTTGCTTTCCCTCATCACCACCTCAATCGGCTTAGGCTAGCCCTTCATCTTTATCCCCTTCCTCCTCCTCAGCATCCCCTTGCTTGTCGCCAACATCATCGACAATGACCAATGGAGAGCCATGGCTTTGGGATGCTTGTCAAAGATGTTGTCACAAAGGTCCTTCATCTAAAGGAAATAGTTTTTGGAGAACTCCTTGGTGCCTTTGAAGTCCTCCATAGCTTGGGATGCCCTTTTGGCAAGCATACCTGGCAGAACCTCCCTGAGGAATGGCTCGTGCTCGGCTCTGCAGCATGGGCCATCTTTTGCACCCTCGAAAATGTGGCTTTGGCTTTCCTAGCTTCTTTCTAGGCTTTGCTAGCTTTTTCTCTTGCAGCTGCTAGTTCACCCTTGACTTAGGCCAACTCGTTGTCTCTCTTCTTCAGTTCATCCTAGACCTTAGACCTTTTCTTAGAAGACTTGAAGGCCCTCTCCCTGTGGACTTTGACCTGTTGTTTGGCCTTGAGGTCGACGATCTTAAGCTCGGCATTGGCCTGTAAGATCTGAGGTTAGTACAACTTCTCAAAAATAGTGACAAAGAAGGGAGAAGAAGAGAAAGAAGAACCATACCTAGATCATATGCTTGAAGGTTGAGTCGAAGCATGCCTGATAAGGCTGATGCTGGACCAAGCTAAAGAAGTCCTTCAGGGAAGTCAAGTCACTGAAGCACTCTATAATTTATTGACAAAGGGGGTTTCGAGTCATCCTTGATAGCTTAGATAGAAGGACTGCTAGGGGAGGCAAATGAGGTGTAGGAACTACCAGATTGGATGAACCCATGTGCTTGGAGTCTAACCCGAGCTGCTGCGAACTCTCAGGGGCGTCGGTAGAGGTCTAGGTGGTTTATTTAGACCATTTCCTTTGGTTGCCAAACTTGTCCTTGCCCTTGCCTTGGTCTTGGAGGGCCATCATTCTGAAAAGCCCCTCCTCTCGAGACAACTGGCTGGAAGACATATCTATAAAGCAAAACAAACAAGTCGGAAAAAGCTCAAAAAAGCTCAAAAAAGCTCAAATATAAACACAAAAGTGTTGTCAGGTCAAACCTCTAATATGAAGTGACCTTTGCAGGTAGATACGCTTGATCACATTCCCGAGGTCCTTGTGAGCATTAGCTAGCCCCAAATTGGGGGTGCTACCAAGAGAGTCCTTGAACTAGGCATAAATGGCACTCCTGCCTGTCGACCAGGTTAGGAAGCACTTGACCTAGGGCATCCGTAGTCCCTCGACGTGCAATAGTAACTTGCTCGAACGACCAAGCAAGTGAGACATCATCATGTTTGGGGTTTGTTGAACTAAACCCCTAAACTAGTCATAGTTTGCTAAGTTTATTTTATTTAGCAAATAGGATTGTTGTGAAATAGAATTGGCCTTGTTCATGAGGTCTTTTATGGCCTTTTTGATCGACTCCAACACCTATTGCTGCTTTGACCAAATATGGCTTTGCCTAAATCCTATCGGCACGACTTGATTGGGGGGAACTTCCTTACTTGGTCAGTCCAACCACCTCCCATTGGCATAGAATCATTCGTACTTTCATAGCTTGTTCGAGACGTGGTTTTCGAGGATGAACTCCTTATAGAAACTGGTGAAATAGTACCATTCAACCTAATGTGGGAGCTTCATCATCTTGAACATTTATTTGAAATCCTCCTATAGTATCTCGGAAGCATAACTATACATCCACGGCATATACAAACCAATCATTGAAAGGTAGCAGTTTAGATTTAATTGGGGGGCTTATATGTTCAAGCTATTTAATGCTCAATGCATGAAGGGGTGCATCTACAAGTGGGACCCTACTCAAAAGAACTCTATGTATAGGGTGACACACCCTTTGGGAGGGTTGTTCGAAGAGTCCTCGAGTGAAGGCATGACCAAAGTCATGTAGCCAAGAATCTCATATTCCTGACGAAGGGCATTTAGGTGGGCCTAGGTCATAGCCGTGGTATACTCGGTCGCGAAGGTCAGCCCAAGGCAGCATACTCGGTAGACTACCATCCCCTAGATCCTTGTCTTTGGAGGAGGGGATGCTTTTGCTTTGTCTTGGGCCCCGACCTTCACTTGTTGTCTCTCATCAGCTTCATTCTCATCCGCCATAAGAACTTCGCCCATGACCTAAGCACTATTAGTATTATCCTGATGCAACAAGCTGAGCATACTTGTAGCGGCCATCAAGCTAGCTCCCTTTTGCTAGGTTACCAAAAGGTGCCCATGGTAGCCGCTCCAAAGTATGGAATTTCCCCTCGACACGGTCCGGTTAAAACAGTCCCTTCCAGAAGATCCTAAAACTTCTACTTAGGAGGATTTCCTTGTTTAAATCTTAAGATTAGGGCCAACCACAACCCCTTCAAAATGGGTGGATTGGATTATGGCTATCGATCGAGACACGCTTGGAGAACCCCCATCACTATGGCCCCGTTTGGCATTGTTTTGAAAATTTTTGGAAATGTTTTTTTATGCTTTTTGAGACAAAAATTTCAAAAACACTCTCAGTATAATTCCCAAAAAATTCTCATTTTCAAAAACAAATCCATTTTTATATACTTTTAAAAGCACTACCAAACGGACGCTATGTAACGACATGAAGAGATGGACAAAATGAAAAGTAGAACTTTCTATTGTCATCATGTTAACGTTATATCTAGTGTAGTGCTCTTGTCCATAGTTCATTACACCTCAAGAATAGGGATACGAAATAACCTTTGTATTTTACATAAATAAGAGAGACATCTTTTTTACCGATACTAATTATATTGGCACCCTCTTGAGTTAATTCTGTCAGTTTTAATATAAAATGATAAAAATCCTTAGTTTAATCTAAGTCATTGATTTAATATGACTTTTAATTTGAATCATTGATCTAAAAAAATAATAACTACGAACCACACAAGCCCAACACCCCCACAAGAACACCACACCCCCTCCATTTGATGTTTCCCTTGGCCGCCGACCATCCTTGGTCTCCCACCCCTCTCCTCCCAACCCTCCCTCGCCATCCCTCAACCATCCACACATCTTCCCCTACCTTCCTTGCTTTTCCCTAACTATCCTATAGCTCTTCACACTGTCCAGCCTAGGCCCCATGAACTCCACACCATCCAGCCGACCCCGTCACCACCCAAAGAGGGAGAAGAGAGAAATGGAGAGGGAGAGAGATAGGTGGAGATCATTTTTAGCATTTTTTAGTTTTATTTTAAAACTTTTAACGTTTTATTTTTGAGGAAATTTTATTTTTTAATTTACTATAATGTTTATATATGTTTTTTCTATTAAGTTTAAATGTTTTTAATAATTTGTATTTTTTGATCTTTTATGAAAAAAAAAATTAAGATGAGAACTCTTTAATTTAATAAGATTCAGTTAATTATGAAATACTCAAAGTTATTAATGTCTAAGGAAAAACACATTTTAATTTGTTGAAAATGTGAACATAAAAATTCAAGCCAAAATTTCTCTCTAGGAGAGTGAAAATTATTGTCAAAAGTGTGTAAAAATTAATTGAACTTATTTTTTAATGTAAAAGAACGATAAAAACCTCATTTCAAACAACATATATAGTTAAAAATTTTTATTATGACTAGAACGATTATTTTAAAAAATTTAACAGTCAAAGTTTGGTCAATATTGATAGTCAACTGATAAGGGGGTAAGTGGATTTGTAATTTTCTTGTAGAATCAGGAGTGTTGACGTAATTAGTCTCGATCAAAGGGGGTGTCTTTATTATTTTAACAAAACACAAAAGGTGTTAGTATAATTAACCTAATGAAATAATATATTAGTATTTTCACATGCATGCCAAGCCAATTATTATTCATGTATATCATGATTTTTTTGGCTATCAATAGTTGTATGCATCGCACAAACAAGAAAAGATATAAATATGGAAACTTTTTTGCCATTTGGATCGGAGAATTTATAGAGGAAATGGGTTTTAAAATTTTCAGAAACCACATGATATACAATATCAAGCAAAATTACATTTTGCTACCCTGAGTTTTAATACCTCATTGCTTTGGTAATTGTAATAACAAATAGATACTTCTAACTTTTTTATATACCATTTGCAACCTACCACTTGTAAAATTTTTAAAGGGATGTTTGAAACTTAGTTCAACCTATCAGTTATAACTATGAACGGTGTAAAGCTTTCAATAACTACAGTAAATAAACAAATTATAATATAAAGCTCTCATATGCTACAATTATTAAACTTAAAATGTCAGTTGCAACTGAGATCTAAATGGAAGCTAAAATGCCTATTATCTTTATTCATTACTCAAAAACTACTTTAAAGAAGGATAGTGAGTATTATTTATTATTTTGTCATCCATTTAGTGCATGAATAATAAACTACTACTTTTTAAAAAATTTATAATTAATTTTAAATAATTAGTAGAAGTAATAAAAATTTCATAAGGAAAAGTTTTAGAAAATGTAATTGGGTATGTACTCGGATGATATTAAATATACGAACAGAGAGCGATACTAATCCAACATTTCGATGAAACATATATGGGCATTGGGATATAAAAAATTTAGGTAAATTACATAATTATACTTAATAGTATTAACTATTTCTTAATATATCATTTTGTTTTTAGAAATTACAAGAATTTAAAAAACTTGTTACAATTTCATCTCTATAAATAGAAAAAATAGACAAAACAACATAATTACTTTTAAACGGTTATGAAAAATATCTTATAGATCAAAAAATATAAAAACTCTTTAAACAAAGCGTCACATTTGAAAAAAGAAAAAGATGTTAAGTTTTATGGCTTTTAAAATTTTAAAATATTTTTTAAGAAGAAAAATATATTTTTAAAAAAATTTGGTCTAATTAAGGGTATTTTTTATCTTATTTTTATATTTTTTTTGTCCAAAAAAATATACGAGGGACAAACTTGAAACAATGGGATAAATTAAAAAATAATTAAAACTAAAAAACATAGTTATGTAATTAACCTAATATCTCCTCAACCCCTAGGTGGCTTAAGCAATTGCTCAAGGCCCCCATACTTTTAGGCATTGATTAAGACCCCACTTCATAAAAGTTATAATAACAATAGTTTACTTTTTAGGCATTAATAGAATGATTTTTTTTTTTAAAATTAAGATAACTAACAAATCTTTAATTATGCATTGAAACTCCTTTGAGATATGAATGTGACAACATAAATCAGCCAATAATAATTGAGTACTTAATATTATTATTATTATTGGAAATCACTCTTCAAATGTTTTTAAATTTCAAATCATATTTTTTTTAATAATAAACTACTCTTTTTCACAAGAAAATAATAATTCCTTCTGATAAAAGGGTCTACTTAACATATTTCAAATAACATTTTTGATAAACATACCATAGATTTTATTTATTAAAAAGAATTATAAAGAAATGGCTTTTTATAGAAGTAGGAAAAATTTAGAAAATTCTTCTTTTTATATAAATATTTACTTCCATCAATTTTACACTTTAGAAAAAGAAAAACAAATTTTTAATATTTGGCATTTATTGACGTTGTTCAATTTTTGTTACGTAATTTTTCAATTTTTTTTTTCAATTTACTAACTTTAATAACATATAAAAGGTCACTTTAAAATTTTTGCCTAGGATACAATATTCACATGAACTACCATGTGTGACATATGCTTTCTTTACTGTGATATTGAGTAGAAGCACGAAACTTTTTTTTAGAAGTAGTTACTACTTAATTAGAACAGATGCGTACGGCTAAATTCCATATATATGTATGTATGTGTGTGTGTGCAGCATATATAATATAGTACATAATATAAAATTCGTTGTTGCTGGAAACATTACTTATGTTACTATAAGGATAAATTATTTTTGCCCTTCCAACCTTAGTTATTTTGTCGTTTTGTATTCTGAACTTTAAAAAATGGTACACACCTTTTAAACTTTAAATGTTAGCAAAAATGCCTATCAAACTTTAAAATGTTTGCAAAAATGTCCCTTTTGTTGCATTCTGTCCATAGAGTTTTATTTTTATCTCCCAGACTTTGGTAACTATGTCATCTTATCTCAAGAACTTCAAAAACTTGTGTGATTATCCCCTAAACTTTTTTTTCTTCTTTTTTTTTTACAAGTTAGAATTCAATTTGCACACCTAAGAGTCGTGGACTGAGTAGAGACTGAACAAGATTTGCTGAGCAGTCAAGGAGGAAGACAGTAAGGAATGAAGAGGAGCACAAAGATAAGGCAAACTAGGGCTCGAGCTTGATACCTAAGCTCTAAAATCACAACCATTAAGGAGGTTAAGCTTGAGATTTAACAAGATTTATGGATTTCAAGTAGATTGAGCTTGTTTCCACCCTTCTCCTCCTCCTTATTCTTCATTGGTTTCTTTTATGACTACTCAACAAATTTTGTTCTGCCCTATGCTGACCGAGTCATTCGCCATTGCGTGTCCTATAATTTCACCCTTATCTCGATGAAGTACTACTCTTTCGTTTGGCTCAATTCATGACTTTTGGTTGAGCAATTAGAGCTTTGACTTGTTTGAAGAATTATAGACTAGAAAAGAAAAAGGCAAAAAAAAAAAAAAGATTAGGGCTAAGCATATTGGTTTTTGAAGTTTAGGGGGGCAAGATGACATAATGGCCAAAGTTTGAGGGGCCAAAATGAAACGTTATAGACAAAATGTAATAAAAATGGGAATTTTTGCTAATGTTTTAAATTTGAAAGAATATGCATGTTAGTTTTCAAAGTTCAGGAAGTAAGAAAACAAAGTAACCAAAGTTTAGTTGGGTAATGCAATAGTTATGATGTGTCTTATCATTTTTTTCTCCTTTAAGATAGGTTCAAGGTTTGATATTCAAAAATAACCTGCTTTAAAATCTCTGCCTAGTTTATTGAGTGATAAAAAGTCTCCATTGATTTCTCTTTTACGAGAAAGAAACATCTGGTCAACATAATAAAAACAGGGTATTAGGGAAGCCAGTTCGAACAAAAAAATTTGAACTTATTGTTACAATCAACTTTTATAAGAGAAAATATTGTAACAAAATTGATTTGAATGAAAATCTTTAAATTTGAACCAAGTTCCAATTTGAATGTAACAATCACATAGAACATAGTTTGTTGAAGCTAGCCTTAATTAATTTCCAAGTATAAAGAATATAAGGAAAGTTTTAATTTCGGTACTGTTTTGTGGTCTAGAAGTTTACCCTATCTTTGATTAAAAACTAACGACTAAGATTGAATAAACGGTAGGTTGGTTTTATTATTTTTGATAGTGTGATGTGGCGCTCTTTTTAGATTTAAAAGAATGTATAAGACTGAGTTAGAGAATGTAAATCTCTAAACGCAGTGTGGCTTCCCTTTTAAACAGGTAAGCATCCAATTTATTTTGTTTTTAACATTTTGGGTTATATATTCAAATCTGTTTCTTGTATCTTTAGTAAATTTTGAAGAATCATGTTGGATTTTTAAGCTATTGTAGCACGATTTTGAAATCAAATCGTTAAATTGTCGCACCTTCTTTGGTTATATTTGATTTCGAGTTTTCATTTTAATGTAATTGGGCTTTGCCCATTAATTAGTGAGGTTAATTATATAGAAATCTATTGTGCGCAGCCTCCACCGTCCCTCCAACTCCAAAGCATACTATCCTTACAGTTTTTGCCGGCTTCGAATCTTGTAAAACCAACTGCCCCAATCTCAGCCCACTGTTGGTTTAGCAATCACATAAAAAAGCTTAGGCCAACTGCTACGAAACCCATCCAAAGCAACTGCTTTGGTGACTATAAACCAAACTTCCGAGATTGCAAATTAATTTGGGGAAGTGGTACAACCTTAGTTTGGTTAGGTCACATTTTTGTACTTGATTTTCATGAAAAAATTGATTATTGACCACTTTATTATTTCTTGATAACATCTTTGGTACCCCATTTTAAATAAATATGGCTGGGTTACAAATTAAGTATGTTTACGTTATATGTTTTTGTGATTCAATTTACTATTTCATCTGCTTTATTAAACAAATTAATCTAATATTTTAATCATCTTTTTATCATTTTGATTCACTTAATACTACATGTATATCTCTTCTTATAATTAAATATTATAGTTTGATCAATGGAGGTAGTTTGACTAACAAAGATGACCAAACAAAAATAAATAACATGCATACAACTGTCCTTTTAACTTTACAAATAGAAATATATTTTTTCAACTTATAGGATTAAAATCTTACTGCACACAAAAATATAAATCTTAATTTAATATATATTATATTTTTAAACTGAGATTTACTGTTTGTTAATAATAAAGTTATAATCGGTAAGATTAAATAAGATTTCACTCACAAATATGCCGCAATTAGGTACGGGTTCCAATCCGAAGCCGACTTAAGCACAGACTAGTGAATATATAGCACTATATTGGTCGATAGGAAATAGTAACTATTGGGGGGCTATAAAGAGCTTGGCAAATCTCGGCGAGGATTACAAAGAGACCAAAGAGTTTGATTGTAGCAGAGATTGTACTAGGAACCTTACATGTTCCCCTTTCACATTTTCATCATCGTTTTGACCCCACCAATGTGTAGCAGGGCAATCGCGTTTTTTGCTCAGGACCAATAGATCATTCTCGGGATGCTGTCTCTTTGTTCCTATCAATATTCATTCATTTTGAAAAATAATATTCATTTATTTATTTAGCCCATATATCATATGGGGATCATGTCAGCCGACAGTCGCCACCAAAATTAGCTTGTTTTGTCGTATTTATGAATTTTTCCTTCGTTACTGAATTTACTGTGCATATTGGAGCTAGCAATCTATGTTACTATACCTTGGTGTGTTAACGCGTAGATGAGAAGTATATGAATTACATATTAATTTTCAAGCGGTTATTGAATCTAAAAAATAATTTTTGATGAAATGTAAGCCTATTGGAAAAAGTTTTTCTTATGCATGTACACCCATTCCATCTTATTACTCCTGAAAGAGTGCCATATACAATATACATTTTATTAATTGTTAAGTTGTAGAATCTAATTCAACGCTGCAATAAAATATTGCTCTATATAAATGATTATAGGATGCCAAATTGGTGTTTTATAAAGAGGTTAAAGAAAACACAAAGCCAAAAATAATATGTGATTTTTTTGTAATAAGCTTCTTTTTCTTAATTATAATGAATTATATTACAGCGGCTGAAAGTGTACTTAGCTTTTATATTGAAAGTGAATTACTATAAACTTTGTACATTCATTTTGCTTATTTTTTCTTGTCTTTTTTTTTTTCTCTTAGTGGAATTAAGTTTTTAATTTGTCACAATAATAGTACAAATCAAAATAATATATATTGCATATAATATTAATATTAGCAAGTGTAGTGATTCAAAAACTCTACACGAATATTTTAAGAGAGAATGAAAAAAAAAATAGAGAATACACATACATGCTTGCCACCAAATAAATTAATTTTCTTCTTTAATATTCCTTGAAATTAATTTTCTTCTTTTGTGAAACAAAAAACAAAAGCACCAATTCTGAATGAGAAGATAATTAACTAGGGAAATTAATTTCACATTATGTAACCTCAATGAAAACACAAGAGCAATTAAATAACTAGCTCGTCTGATTTTTGTCATATATATATATAGCAGAGAAAGTAACAAAACATAAGCACTGTGGGATTTGTTATGATGAAATAGAATTAAAGTATTAATCTTTGGCGGGCATTTTTCGAAATCACCACATGGCCTGTCACCTACAGTACTTGATAGGTTGAAAATTACTCATTATAAGTGGCCTTTTTATTTATTTATATATTTATTTATTTTTGCATGCACATATTCTTGATGTAGATATATATGGTCCCCTTTCCTCCACTTTCTTAAGGCTTTTATAGTGTCTTGTTTTAAATTGGTCCCCGCGACTGCCCCTTCTTGATCTGCATGTCTAAGCTAAGTTGGCTAAAAGTCGATATATGAATAATTGGTTGCTCATTAAAATCATTAGCAATTACTGATTCTATAAAAGGAATTCAAATTATTCTCAATTGAAAAGTTGCTATGCTAGGGTTCTACAGTGAAGAGGTTTTCATGTGAGAGGGTGACGCTGACCCCTCTCCTTCTAGGTCCAAAGCTTGACACCACCTTCGGGATGGCTATCAGGTCTCGAGCCCATGAGAGGGGGGAGGTCACGATAGGGGTGAGAGTAGAGGAAAATTGAGGCAGAGGAAGGTTGTCTCACTATAGTAGCCGAACGACGATAGGGCCAACGGATTTTTGTGCTGGCGTGCTTTGGAGGAGCTAGTTGTGGAGGGAGTCGACAGGAGCCAAGAGCTGGACAGTCAAGTACAAAGGTGTGAAGATGTTTTTGGTTGAGATCATGGGAACCAAGGGGAAGGAAGAGCCGAACGGCGAAAGTAGAAAATGGTTGGCGTCTAAATGCGGTCGAGGGAGAAAAAGAAGAGAAGAGCCATACGGCAAGAAGAGGAAAGGGCCAGCAGTGGGTCGGATTAGTTGGGGGCATGAGGGTAAGGGGTGTGGTAGCCCGGTTCTAGCAACAGCGACAAGCTCCAGGGAGGCACCGACTTTGGAACCGAATCTGAAGGGATCGAAGGCAGGAGGGGTAATCGCCATTGATCAAAAGAACTCACAATCAGCTGGAGGGTGGAAGAGACAACGATAGCAATGGTGGGGGTCCTTTCTGTCAAAGTTTTTCCTCTATGTTTTTTTTTTTGGTTATGTTTTATGTGTAATAAAGGAGGTGGATTCTCCTCCTCCAATTGTATGGCTCCTTCGTCTGTTAATGACATAAGGTGTTTATGTTTCGGGCTAGACTTTAGTCTAAGCCTTGTTATATGTACCCTATTGAGAACAATTTTCGAATCGAGCTTTGGACGAGCTCTTTTAAATGTATCAAGCAGGCATTCACATTTAGGTCTCCATACCTGAATTCAGTTTCCACATTGTGGGGTCCAAGATCTTCTACTCCGAGTGGCTGCATGCGTTTGATTTTGCATTTGTTTTTGTCTTAATGAAAGTTTCCCACTTCAAAAAAAAAAAAAAAAAATTTCTCAATTCAATTTTAATTTTAGCTAGCCATCCAAATTATGTCACATTATTTGAAAGTTGAATTCATGCTTTGGTACTTTAAGGGGGTGTTTGGCAAAGTGGTGGGAACTGCGGTTCCCACCACAAAATTAGTTATGAACAGTAAAAAGCTCTCACATGCTACAGTAACAATAAAAAAATTGCTACAGTGTAAAGTTCTCATATGCTACAGTAAAAGTGGTTCTTATCACTGGTTCCCACCACCTTCCAAACACCCTAT
>CAMOHE010055060.1:35471-53828 GCA_946598075.1 Artocarpus hirsutus
CAAAATTAGTTATGAACAGTAAAAAGCTCTCACATGCTACAGTAACAATAAAAAAATTGCTACAGTGTAAAGTTCTCATATGCTACAGTAAAAGTGGTTCTTATCACTGGTTCCCACCACCTTCCAAACACCCTATAAGGTTTGAATCCACTAAATAACATAATATAAAGTTATTGGTTAGATGCTATTAAAATAAAAAAGCTAAGACAGGTTACAATCCATATCAAAGCAAAAACAAAAGAAAAAAGTTGGGGTAATTGGTAGCGTGGACTCCTTGAATTTAGATCTGTTGGTCTTTTGACGCTTTGGTTTTGAAATTGAAAGTAGTTTTTCCTTCTTCTTTTTTTTTCCTTTTAAGAAACAAAATTAAAAAAAAAAAAAATAGAAGCTTTAGAAATTGAATCACCTAAACTTGGCACCAACATTGAATGTTGGGCGTGATTACTCTTTGAAATATTGACCTGCGTCTGATTTTGTATTTGTTTTTGTCTCAATGAAAGTTTCCCACTTCAAAAAAAAAAAAAAAAAAAAAAACTCAATTCAGTTTTAATTTTAGTGTCTAACCATCCAACTTATATCACCTTATTTGAAAGTTGAATTTATGCTTTAATACTTTAAGGTTTGAATCCATTGAATAACATAATACAAAGTTATCCGCTAGACGCTGTTAAAAAAAAAAGAAAAAAAGGCCAAGACAGGTAACAATCCCTGTCAAAGCAAAAGCAAAAGAAAAAGGTTGGGGTAATTGGTGGCGTGGACTCCTTGAGTTTATATCTGTTGGTCTTTTGACGCATTGGTTTTAAAATTGAAAGTAGTTTATCCTTTTTTTTTTTCTTTTAAGAAACAAAATACAAAAAACAAAAATAGAAGCTTTAGAAATTGAATCATCTAAACTTGGTACCAACATTGAATGTTGGGCATGATTGCTCTTTGGAATATTGAGCAAGTAATCAGGCTTGACCTGCTTCGTATTAAAAGTAAAGAAACCGTTATAAATAGATAAGTTACGGCATTTGATACTTTTTTTTTTTTTCGATCGGTTATGATTCATATTAGAATGAATAGCTCTATAGGTAACCGAATTTTTAATATTACAAAAATTTGGTCATTGAAATAAATTAAAAGGCCAAAATAGTCCCTAAACTTTTAGCAACATTATGAAAATATAGTCCTTAAATTAATTTAATAGGGCTAAAATATTAATGACCGATACGGTGGCACTGTGACGGTGTAATGCCAGAGTGTGGCTAGTCGGGTGAAGTAACTAATTAGTTGGACAGTCATGTAGTGGTTTTGTTACAAAGAGGGTGCAATAAGAGAGTGACGCGAGGTCAGTGCTATAGAGAAGAGCGTCAAAAGGTGAAGGTCATTGTGACGTTTTCTATTCAAATTTTTATAGCAACTAACCGATACGATTGATTTTACTATTAAAATTAATTTAAAAGACTATTTAGTATAATAAATTAATTCATAGACCAAATTGTTACAATTTTAAAAGTTTTATAACTATTTTAACCTATTAAATTAATTCAAAGATTAAGTTGTCATGATGTTAAAAGTTCAAGGACCTTTTAGAGCTATTAACCCTATATATTATCTCTCTTGACTTAGGGCACATATTTTTTTGAGGTGACATTTCATCCACCAAAAAATGAACCAAAATGTGTTTACAACGTTACTACATAATAAATGACTTCCGTTTATATGCAGGTCATAGTGCACAAATTAGAGCAATTCTATTTAAATTCATGAGATTATAATCTCGCTATTAACAAAAACAGTTAGACCTAGTCTAAAAAGCACACTACATAATAGATTGAGGCCTATAAATTTGTGAGTATTGAGGTTATAACCCCATGGGGATGAAAAAAAAAATTTTCATTAGGAATGATAATTGGTGTCACACATTGTATTTGTATTGTGTTTTAGTCATTTCTTTGTTATTTCTATCCAACTTTATCCGTAACATGAATTTTTTTTTTTAAAATCGTAACACGAATACAACACGATAAAACCACTTTCCTGTTGACATGACATGATTCAAACTTGACATAAAAGTCCTATTCTTTTATCAAGTTCTTTTTTTTTTTTTTTTTTTAATAAAGTGGTGATTGCGTTCCAAGTTAAAGAGTACAAACACTAATTCAAAGACAAAGGACCATAATGCATTTAGCGACTCAACCACGATGAGTTTTTTTTTTCACACATTAATTATAAATAACTAAAGAGTGATAAACATGCACATTCTCTTATAGAAGCAGCACACCAAAAGTAAAGAAAAGTAAAACCCTAACAGAGTAAGGGAGAAGTAAGGGGCGTTTTTTCCCCTATTCATGCACGTTAGAAGTTGAGTAAGCTGTTAGGGAATCAACATTTTTTATTTTTAAGAATAAAAACCACCGTCCATAAAACTGACTCTAGCTAGACTGCTAGAGGTCTACGTTGGCCGATGTCTTAGAGAGGTTGGGTCTTCTATGAGGAGGGTTACCACCCCAATGGCTCCTAACATTTAAAAACAGGTCAATAGAAAGGTTTGGTCTAATATATATAATGAGTTCCCTGTCATGACATTTAACTTCATGCTAATTATCTTTAACTCACCCGGAGAAAAAAAGAATGAAAATACTCTCTAATTGCCAACTGATGTTAGTGCAGTTGGTAAAGATGAGGTGAGAATAAAAGGGACACCTTAGGTTTAAATCTTAAAAGTAACTAGCATGGTACCAAAAAAGAGAAAAAACTCTAACTCATAACTAGCATTTTACCAAAAAGAGGAAAAAAAAAAAAACTCTCCAACTCATATGCGACTTACAGAGAGGGTTAAGGGATAATTAAAAGCAAAAAATAGTATTTGACTTATGCTGAATTGTTAATTATATTTCGGTGGATGTCAACCAAGATCACAATGTTGACGTCCTTAAAAACAATTACATGCGAACATGTTGCACCTTAAATATTGTAAAAGCCATCTGTGAATCAAATTGAACAACTTGCTCAAAAAGGTTCGCCACTTGAACCTAACTTAATTTAAAAAATCCAACCATTACTTACGTATCAAACTAAGACACTTATGTCTTCAATATACGTAGATATTGGTTTCTTAGTTTTATATTTTCAATTGTCGTAATCACAATACATAAAAGAATCGATACGAATAGATAGGATCCTTAATTTTGTTTCTACCTAAAAAAACTAATTGGGTTTGCATCGAAGGATTAGTAAAGACTAGCTGCTATTGATATATATCTAACCACTTGATAACGTGAAATATGAAAAAGGGGGAAAAAAGAATGTGAAGAATTAAAAATGATTAATAAAGAACCAGGGTTAGACTTCATAATGTTCACAGGCTGGTGCAACCAATCATATTATCGTCCAAGTATACAATAATTTCTTATATAATAAATTAATAAAGATAGATGTCACCAGATACAGTGAACCCACATTACAAAAGGGCACCTAATTTTATGAGATATGGTTGTACATTGAGATCTTTAAGAATATATACAATTTTTTGAATTGAATTGAGAATATGTACAATTAGTTTCAAAGATTTGGATCAATTTACACATAAAATTAGGTCTAATTAGGTGGGTATCATGTCAGGCCAAACAGAAAAAAAAAAAAAAAATAGTTGATATACATCATGGACAAATCATGTACAACCCAAAAGAGAGATAAGAATATTCTTCCAAAGCAAATCCCATTTTCTAGAGTTGATTAATGAGGAGGAAAATGACCTTGAACTAGTTTTCTTATTGAGTGAATAATTTAAGGAGGTTTATTGCATTCGTTCCAAATACTTAGCCTTCAACAATCATACAATTCACTACTAACAAAACGGTCTAACTTTAAAAAATACACTACATGTTACACTACGAAAAGAAATTCTTCTGCCCCTTCAGACAAAAGAAAATGAAAAAGAAAATTTCGGAAAATGATAAGTTACCATATTTCTATTCAACGTCGTACGAAACAGTTCGAGAAAAAATATAATCAAACATACTTTGTTAACTATATATCATATATATATATATATATATATATATATATGTAGATACTTACTGCTTTTCACAAATCATTGCAAATCTATACAATCTCTACCATATTTCACAAATTATTGCGAGTTTATACACACAAATATATATATAAGTTTTATCTACAATCCTTCCATACTCTCTACTCTCACGTATGATATAAAAATAAAAAGCATAATATAATATTTATTCAACATAACACAACTAATTATAGAAGTGAGTTTAGAAAAATAAATTTCTTTATATCAGAAACCATCATATTACTTAAATAAATGTCAACTCTATTTTTTAACTTTTATGTAATGTATATTATATGTTACATCGGTCCTTTTAGAGAACCATAGGCAAGCTAATTTGAAAAAAAAAAAAAAGAAAGTAGCCAGTAATAAAAAAATAAAAAATACCGAGTTGTACGAATATGATTATCTCTATAGTTTCCTTTGATAATTAACTCAATTACACTGGGAATTTATACATCCAACCAACTGAGGAAAATAGGGAAGATCAATTTGATGACCAAATTAATCATGTTAGGTCAACCCTCCATGAAAGGATTTAAGAAATTTTCTTAGATCTTCTTTAATACATGAATAAAGGATATGGTGGACTTTTTATCTCATTAATTAATATGTAGTTACATGTATTATGAACATTTAATGCCAAATATAAAAAGTGTTATCAAATTTTATTTGACTTCTGCAAGAACATAATTTTTTTTGCAAGGTTGGTTGCTGAGAATTAGAAACAAATATAGGAGAAGTTTTAGTTGAAGATAGGAAGAGGAAGAAGAGACTTAAACTTAAGACCGGCCAATGATTTTGAGCGGCTTTTAATATTTTACCTACAAACAATTTTGATAATTGTCGCCAAAAAAAATAAAATAAAATTCTATTTTCACTTCATTCTTATATTTGAAATTAAATTCTTAGTCTTTGACTTCACCAACACGGTATCCTCTGCAGATATGTTCATTGGACCCGCCTTCAATAAACACAATGACACTATAGGAGATTATGTTGGGCCGGACGAAGAACGACACAAGGTAGTGAGTTGTGCCAAACTCATTGTTCTAAGCATGTTAGTGTAGCATAGCATTACATGACATGATGATGAGCACAAATATGACACAAGCTCTAGTTAGTACACAACATGGTCCATTTACTACAATGGAGCGACACGACAAATACATTTGTTTTCTTTTTATATTATCGAGAAAAAATTTTAAAGGTATCTTATGAATTTATTCAAAGCACCACAAACATTTCTCAGTTTAGACTAATAAAAAAGGTATCGTCTCAATTTTTTAAACGGGTTAAAGTAAAACATTCTTTTAACTCGTCAAAATGATTGAAAATGTCAACAATACCCTCACTAATGGGCATTTAAATCTTAAAAAAAATTTCATCAAATTATTTTCTAAATTACAAAGTGTTCATGTTAATGTTACCTGTTATTTATCAATAACTAAGAATTATACACCAATCCCTCAAAAAACAAACAAAAAAGAATTACATATAAATATAAAAGTAATCACTCAACCTTAAAACAATCCAATCTTGGTTCACATTAATTCCATTCATTAGTTGAAGTATTGTGCTTTTCTTTTCATATTTATTATGTTCATTTGCAGTAAAAATTTTAGCAAGATACTTGACGTAGGATTGAGTTCTTATTTGGATAGTGATTTTAACTATTTTTTATGATATGAAAAATATCTGTGGGCCAATCCAATAGTTTGATTGTGCCAAGCACGTGGTTGGAAAATGAGTATGCAACCGAATTTTAAAATTTTTAATAAAACTTTTTTTTTTTCCCATAAAACAAGTTGAACATGATATATATCATAAATTAATTAAAAATCTTTGTACCTCTTGTCGATTGAAAATCGCACTTCTGACTAAACAAAATCTTCAGAATCACTTGGAGGGAATCATAACAGAAAAAGCCTCAACCAATTGGACTTCTTTGTTGTTCTTTTTTCCACAATTAGAATATGAGTGGGCACGCGTCATTTAATCTTTCTCTTCGCAACTTCTCCTTCCAACTACAAGAGAAAACCAAGAGTTATTGTTCTTGATGTTAAACAATAATCCTAAGGAAGTTTTAGAGTTTTTCTCACTAGAATACTCATTCTAAATTTTTCAAGTGATCTAAGTGACATAGGAACATGTTTTCAATACATAATGGTTGGTAGGGTACTTATTCTTAACAGATTGGGTTTCAAAATTCTACGTTGAATCAAAACCCATAGCAAAAAAGTGTTACACGGATTGCTAACATGGCAGGGTCGATCGACTAAATCTTGTGTATACCAATCGACTGATCAGTCAAGGCCGACCTACTATCAAACGTTTCAAGCTCTTGACAAGTTACCCGATCGACCTGTTCACTAGTTTTGACCCAATTAGATAATTACCCATTTTATTTGACCTAAGAGTCTTTCATAGATCCTCAACTTTAATTTAAACAACCCAAAACATAATTTATCTTAGTAGAACAGTCATATATAGATAATTTTATATTCAATAAAATATATTCAAATAATTCAACTTGTTTATCTTGAATTAATTCATAAAATTAATTCAATCAATATTCTAACATGAATTATTAAAATCTAATCAACCAAATTAGAGTCTATCTTAGAATTAACACAAGATCAACTTGTAGGAAAAACACACCGTATCGTTATAAGAAAATATCTGAGCTAGTAAAAGAGACTTGATGAACATATGTGTGTGTGTGTGTATATATATATATATATATATATATATATTAAACCCCTTAATTATAAAATGACATGTCTCCAATGCGCTCATTTTGTAATTGTCAACTCTAAAGCTATTCCACTAACAGCTTAGAGTTGCACTCTCAAACTATATATGAATTACGAAAATCCAATGTTCTATCCATGACATATCATAATATGCAACACCTCCATAGGATATTCATAACCGGCTTAAGAATAAATTCTGTTTTATTATTTCGATTACATTTATCTTATGTTCCATTATCTCTTTATTGGAATACTCACTATTCATAACTAATACAAATAGTATACTATTCGGTTAAACATATGTATCGTTGTGCGCTTCAAATTTTTAATTACAGGATAATGCCTATAAACGAATATTATTAACTCTATAAAAAAGCTATGGATTCTATATTTTTGAAAAATGAGACTCTATTTAAGAGTTATGTCTTCAACCTATTGGCATATGTACTTTCATTTAATTCAAGATTTACCCTTTAGCACATCAAAAGACATAAGTCAATAATATAGACTTATTAATTCATTTCAGGATTAAGACTTAACACATATGATTGTCTAAAGTGAATTGATTTATTCAAATAGAATTATTAATGAAATCAATCCTTCTTTGGTCCCAATCCAATATATCGTTACTAATGATAATAAACTAGTATCTCTACTCGTAGAGTCTCACTCTGATTACTAAGACAAGTCATCTTTCATTAGTAATGTAGACAACATAACAATCTTAATATTAATAAAGTGTCCGACTTTATTTCCTCAATTACTGATATTTATATTTAGACTATTACTTTAAGATTTATATATTCTATATAGTCTGTCTATCATATGCATGATCTTTAAAGTTTAGAATGACAGTCTCCTATTTTTGTTTGCATATCATACATTCACCATAAATGAACACAATAAAGATAATATTGATGTACAAAATTAACAATAAATTTTTTATTGATCAAATGTCTTAAAAATAGTAACATTGTTAAATTCTCAGGCGACTCAGTCTAACACATGCCTGGCATGGCACTGGCGCAAGATGTGCTTCGCTAAGTGTCGGGCCTAAGGATTTTAATCTTACATGAGCACAAACATCCAACATGACACAACAGCAGTCATGGGCCTAACCGACAATGGATTGGGCTGACATATACCCCAAGAATTCATCTCTGATTACCCATCACTTTCGCATTTCACAAAAGTTCCTTCTTTTTTTTGGCTTAACAAACAAAAATGCTCATTTACTGTTTTTGCACTTCTTTGGGTAATGTTTTTTTAGGGAATAACATATATAGGAGTCTTCTTCCATCCATCTAGGAGGACATCCCCATCTTGTCTTTTAAATTCCATTGAGGTTGACAACATATATATATATTTTTTTAGTTATGTTGAGGTGGAGGAGGTCAAGCAATCTTTGATGTTTATTTTATGTACCCGGCTGGTTTTAATAAGTTGATTATTGGAGTTGACTTGGTGCAGATGTTATTGGTTTGACGGAATTTGGGTATTTAAGTTCTTTTGTGAGATTTTCGTTTTGTTTAATATTTAGGTTTTTAAAAGTGACGACAACACTATAACACGTTGTGTACAAAACGAAACATGGAAGCAGAAAATGTGTAACATCAGAGTAAATTCTTCAATGATATGTAATGTTGGCAATGTGATGGAAACATATTCAAAATACTTGTATTTTTCACAAGTCCTTTCCGATAATTTAGGTGTAAATTGAAGTCCTATTTTACATTATAAATCTATTTCACAAAAGAGAAAGTAGCAAAATCTAATATTTAAACAAAGTCTAGGTGAGATTCCACATGTAGTTCTATTAGTTAGAACATACAATTTTGAAAAGAAAATAATTGATACCACTAAAAAAAATGTGATAACATAATGTTTAAGTTCGAAATCAGTGTCGATGTCATATTGGTGGCATGAATTATAGTGGTTTTGACCATTAAATTGGAGATTTGGTCGATAAACTCCTTCATCCTCCACTATATTTGATCATTTTTTGAGTTAGGCAGTTATCACAACGGCTAGATGAGGGTGACTCTCATGATTTGTTTTTTTCTTCTTCTTCAGGGCATGCTTACTTGTGCCATTCTCTTTTTCAAACACTACACTTTCTTCGTGTATTATCTAGGGTAGGAATGCCTCATTTGTTTTCGTTTTTAGAATTTTTAGAAATATTTTTGTATATTTTTCGAAACAAAAATTTTAAAAACACTTTCAGCATAATTTTTAAAAAATTTTCATTTTTTAAAACAAAAACATTTTCACATATTTTGAAAACAATATCAAACGCCCCATTCTATTACATCTTCATGACTATGACGGTTTGTCTCACTTTTATTCTAATAAAAAACTGGATCTCTAAAAAGCACAAGTGAGTGTGTTTCATTGTTGGTTTGAGTTGAGGGAGTGGAAATATATCATACTACAATTCATGTATGACTCAAATAATTGAAATTAGTTTGATTTTGCGATATAATGTTTTCACTTCAAAATCTATCTACTAGATTCCGAGATGTATATTAAATAGTATTATTTATAAATTGGTACCAAATTCAACAAAAAAGGGGATTGATATTAGAACATTTAAACATAAGCTTCATCAAACTAAACACCAAAAATCACAATAAATTTTTTTTTTTATAAAAAATATAGGTCAAAATTTGATATAATAGAGGATGCACCAAATTTTAACGTTTAACTATTCAAAATCTCAATTACCAATTTGTATAAATAATTTTTGCAAATTAATTCGTTTGAAAATACTACTATATGGTGCCAACAGTTCAGATGGATTGTGCCAAGCACCCATAGTCAACTTGAATTGTGGTGTGCGCTCCGGTAAGACAATGGCATATTTTGTGTGTACTTACATACTATCAATGGTAATCTGCATTTGTTTGGTTTGTCAAAAGAAATTAATAATAACATATATTAATAATAATATATGAATTAATATATAGAACATATCAATATATATTATCAAGCTTCAATAATAGTATATGAATTAATCCTTGATTTATTTTTGCATCCACTTTTGATAATAACATCGTATTATATGACTCTAAAATCAGCCTTTTTTAAAACTTTTTAAATTATGTGCATCTCCATAAGTTATCTATTATTGGATCAAGGACAAGTTCTAATTTACTTTTTGATTATTTTATCTTAAAATGTCATTGTCTTACTTATTAGAAAAATTCCATTCATGACAAATATAATTAATAGATAATCATTCGGTGAACGTAGAACAGGGATCGCTAATGTGGGCACCTGATGTGACGATTTGCCGAAGATCAAAGACCATCGTGGACAGATTTCGAGGGATTTGATGACGTTAAAATTCAAAAGCTCGATTTCATCCACCGCTAAAGAGAATATGATGGGTCCTCAAGTGATTAGAGTTGAAGAAGATGACTTGCTGTAGCCGTGGAAGAAGCTCAGTAATGAAGCTCTAGTTTTCCCTCTATTTAGTTCAAATCTAGTAGGGTTTTTTCCCCTTTTTTTAATGGAGATAATGGTAAGAGAGATGAAGAGATTCGACAAAAATTTTCTTCGAGTTCAACCCATTATTTTTTGTAATTTTTATTAAGTCTTTTCCGAATTTGTATGGGTGGTGTGTTGGCGATGGTAGCTTGAACACACAAATACAGAAATACAAATACTATTTATAGTGGTTCGGCAATATGCCTACGTCCACTATCACCGAGTAAAGCTTTGATTCGGCCTCTTCGATTATCACGACCGTCTTTTTGGCACGATCACTCCTTGTATAATCCGATGACTTTCTCTTTCTAAGGCTCATTACAACCTCTTACAATCGTCAATTTTCTACAGAGATTGACAAACTACAACAACCTGCCAAATTTATATGGAGATTGGCTAGCTAAAAACAACCTTGAACTTGCTAAGGCTTTGGAAGCCTCTTTCACTTGATTTACAAGGATTGAAAACTTTCAACCACTCATTTTTAACTCCTAAAAATAGATAGAATACAATTTGAAATAAACTAGCAGATGATCAAGTACAAAATAAGAGTATTTAACAAGTTTGGCTCAAATATTGATCAAAAGCTTATAGAACACTTAGAGATTGATACAATGATGATTCTAGGTGTTCTTAACATTTAGTAAGGTCATAAATGAGGCTATTTATAGGCAAACACTCGAAACTAGCTGTTTATAGCCGTTTGATGTGCATTTGCAACGGCTAGAAAACTAGCCGTTGGACATAATGTTCAATCCCGCTATAGTGTGCGGACAGAAGAAGAGAATTTAACAAGTTTAGCTCAAGTATTGATCAAGAGCTTATAGAACACTTAGAGATTGATATAATAATGATTCTAGGTGTTTTTAATACTTAGTAAGGTCATAAATAAGGCTATTTATAGGCAAACACTTCAAACTAGCTGTTTATAGCCGTTTGAGGTGCATTTGTAATGGTTAGAAAACTAATCGTTGGACATCACAATTGACCCTACTACAGTGTGCGGTTGACCTCGATACAAAAGAACCAGCCCATCTTAGGCTAGTGTTATCAACCCTGTTATAGTGTGCAGTCAATTGTGCCTCTGCAGTTGGTCTAGGGTGCCAATTTGGTTTTCAAAAATACTTTTACGTTTTTTTTTAAACAATTTTAAACCATTTCTAAATCAATTCCAAGTCTTGAAAACAAATGAAATCATGTAGAAACAATTTAGAACATAATTTCAAGACATTGAATATATTTCAATCTCTTGGTAATATGATCTATCTTCATGTTCTATTCCTTCTGAGTCTCGATAGATTTCTTCCAATTATTTTGAGTTGCTAAGAATCAATTCTTCACAAATAGCATTGCATACTCAAGATGCATCATTAGTACTTTAGCAAGTAATTGTTTGTTGTCATCAAAGCAAAAATAAATATTTCATTTGAAACCTTAGAGCCAACAGTTTTATAATCTTGCCACTTGAAAATCAAACTTAACTCTCTCAGTGCTGTCAGCATCCCTTTCTCTCGCTCTTACTCTCCTTCATCAGCTCTCTCAAATCTTAGTCATTCTTTCTCTCCCTCGATCATCCTTTTCTCCGTCATCAAGCCTGTAGCCCCACCGCAAAGCCTCACCATAAGCACCCATTGCCATCGTTAAACCCTACAGCAAACACTATGTCGCCACACTCTGTCACCACTACGGACACTCGTCAGTCCCCTCCTTACATCACCATCGCTATAACCTGTCAGTCTCTATCCTGTGTTGCCACTGCAAGCACTTTGAGCCCAAAGATATGTTTTCCCCCTTAATATAACAGTGTCAACTCAAACAATTTTTATTGCTAATTGTTTGAATTTTTACATGTTTGTTTTAATGGGAATTTGAAATGAATTTGACAATGGCTATTTGCAAAACTTTATACGATGGTTTTTTATGAAATTGTTATAATTAGTAATTAGTTTTTATTTAGTAATTAGGTTTTTAGATTTAAAATTGTATAGATAGAAACATTGTAATTAGGACTTGGTAAATTGTTCTATGTTAATTTCACGTTAGTTTTAATTAGTATGATAGTTTTAGTTTTATAAGTCTTAGTGTTAATGGTATTAGTTTTTATATGTTAGTTTAAGTTTTATATGTTATTTTATATATATGTTGGTTTTAATTATATGTTTGTTTTAGTTTTAATTATATTTTAGTTTTCGTGTTATTATTAGTTTTAATTTTTTATTTGTTTTAGTTCTAATTATATGTTTGTTTTAATTATAAGTGTTATTGCTTAAGCATATTTCAAAATGTTGGACAACGAATTCGTTGATACGGAGGAGGAAATGACTGAACAAGTTGATAGTTATGAGCTCCATAAAAGGTAGCCATTTAATTTGGATGCGGATGGAAAAAGGAGAGCAACTTTGATGAAGAAATTATCAAGGTTAAGATCAAAAGGTATAAAAATACAAGTCCAATTAGATGAAAATGATTAAGCTATTGGAAAAGAGAGGGATGAGTTCCAAAGTTATATTGAAGTTTTAGTTCGAGAGCACGTCCCTATAACAACAAAGTATTGGAGAGAAAAGAGCAATAAGGATAATGTAGAACATGTTTGGCAAGGTGTTGTTGCATCTGTCATCATTCCCGACACAATGATGAAGAAGTTGATGACAAACACTGCTAAGATGGCCAAAGACTTTAGGCACAATATAAAGAAGGCTTTCATTAAAGGAAACGAAAATGACCCCAATGTTTTCAAGCTCCCCATTAAAGTAGTTAGAAATTATCCTTCCATTAGTTTGCACCAATAAAGGGACTTTATGAAGTACAAACTTAGTAAGGAGAAAATGGAGTTGTCGAAATAAGTAAAAAAGAGAAGAGATGAATACGATCTGGAGCACTCGACAAGACATTCTGGATAAACAAAAGTGGAGCATGAATGGGTAAGTAAAATTTGTTTACTTCATTCATTATAAAACTTTGTAATCTTTCTTATACAATAACATATAAATAACCTTACCTTTTAATACAAATGAGAATACACAACACTACTATGTTTCCTCCTTATCATCGTATTTGAAAGTTCATCTGATAAAAGAAGGATAGAAATTTTAAAAATCCAAGATGCAGAGAGATTGGTTAAGATATTGTAAGTTAATTAATCCTTTTAACTTTTAGCAGTTCACACTTTATATTAACTATGGTTGATTTAAACTTGTGTTAATTTCATTATTAATAGGATGAATATGAGGAGCAAGCCTCTAAAGGCATGTTCTAATCACAAGGAAGCGTGATGTTTTGACCACCGCATTGGGCCATTTTGAACATTCGGGATGGGTAAACTGTCCATTTTATTTTGTAAAGTAGTCCCAATATCTTCATTATACCTAAAGCTTAAAGTCCAACACAAAGGTGATCAAATAGCGTAAAAAGATGGAAATGATGGAGGCTAAGTTTTCCAATAGGAAGTGATTATGAGAGGTCAAACTCAAGAAATTTTATCCTCCCATAGGGAAGAAAATACGATGCCTATGGTAGAACTACACACAAGTGCAAACAAGTTGCATAGCTCATACTGCACCAACGCCACTTGCAGAGTCGCCCCACTGTCTCGGTGAAGGTGAAACTTGCTTTCTTCTTTTGCCATCAACAATTGGGGAAGATGGTGTTCAGATGTTTAACATTGTTACAGTATTAGGGTATGGATAGATACTCTTCCCATGAAAATGATTCATTGTATGACAGTTGGAGAAGGTAACATGTGAGTTACAAACCAAGTTTGTTAGGTGAGGGGCATGCCTTTACCTTTCTCAACTAAGGGAAATATGGTCGTGAGCGATTCTCTTTGGCCTAAATCATGGATTTAAATGGGGTTATTGACTCAAACAAGCAACACTCCGATTGTCCGACCCCATCGTTGGGGCAAAGAGCCCATGGGTCCTATCGATGAGCCAATCAAGGGAGGTCCTCTAAAGAAACTGAGGGAAAAAAGAAGCAACAAATGGAGAATGTAGTGTAGATGGCACAACCAATGGAAAGTTTGGAAGGATTACCTTCAAACATAGTATGCTTGTATAGTTATTCGAAGAATTCCATAGACGCCTACAATTATAATTATGCTGCCTTTTGACATCTCCCAGAGCAATGATGAACGCCTATATATCACCGCCGAGGATATTGAGTGGTTTGCTGACTTCACTCAAATTAATGTGTCATGAGTCATGGCATACCTGAGGTATTTGGCTATATTTTCTATTTTTTATCTTGTTATTTGTCTTCGTCTAACAATATTTATTTTTTTGTATGTAGTTTCTTATAGCAATATTGTCAAAGATTCTAATTGCTCAACTTCTATGGCTTTGTTAACCTATACATCACCTTTTTTGTGCCAAGTGCTGCTAAGCTTTTGATGTAAGAATGAGCAAAATTACGTTGTGACTTTTTGGACAAAGTAGAAGCCAACAAATACTACTTCATGCCATATAATGGTCGTGGTCATTAGATATAGGTCCTCTTTTACCTCCAAAAAGACGGTTTTATGATTTGATCTACTTGGCCAACTAGTACGCCCCGACTTTAGCCAAATGATTCAATTGTAAGTGTATTATTGTTATCTATATACGTTATTATTGCTAGCTAAATTATCTTTTGATTGATTGTATTTTTAACTAATTGTATTTAGGGCCTTACATGCGTGGAAATTAAAGACAACCACTAAAGTCGTCTTCAATACACCTTGTAGAAACACTAGATTTCTAAAACCACAAAAGTTAAGCATTCGAATATAAATATAGTTGTAATTGAAAATGAAATTATTATTATCGTTTAAACTAATAAATTGTTTCTATGTTTTTTTTAGACTATACCCCTACAACAAAAAGACAAAGAATGCAACTATTTTGTATCAAAGTACATGAGAGATATTGTAATGAATGGGGCCCACAAGTCTTCACAAACCTAAATTTTTATACAATTGATAATTTAAGTGAGTTAATGGAAGAATGGACAGGGTTTTGTACAACAATTCATTACAAACTAATTATTTAACACTTATTTTCTATAGGTATATTTTCTTATATATATGTCGTGTTATATTATTTTGTATATGTTTTCTAATTTATCTTATCAGTGAATTGTAAGGCCAATGAAAATAAACGTAATGCAGGATAGCCATTTGTGGGTAAAGAAATTGAAGCTTAGCCCTGTTTTGGCTAGGAAGGTATTAGACGACGGTTTTTTAGTTAAACCGTCGTCTAAAGTTCATATTAGAAAATTTATTTAAAAAAACTATCGTCTATTCTCAACCTTTCATGCCAAAGCTAGTCCAGGTGAATATTAGATGATGGTTATTAATTGTTGTCTAATGTTGAGACATATTTCGTCTGTCGATTAGAAGACGGTTTTCTTCCTCTAATGTCCCATGTGTACTAGTGAATCTATGTATTGTATTTACTGACTTGCAATGTCACTGAACTTGTTCTAGTAAATCAGTAAAGTTACAAGCCGATAAAGACGTTGGAATCGTACTGGTAAATTCATACATGTACCAATAATATGGTATTTTCTGGTTGGTGACGATGCTAGAGTCATACTGACAATTCCATGTAAATTTATGTATTTATGAATAAGTGACATCAATGAAGTCGTTTTGATAAATCCATATACTTATCGATCAGTGACATTGTCAGCACCGATAGTTGTGAATATGTACGCTTACTAGTAAATATGGTATTTACTGATCGGAGGCTTCGACGCTGGTGCTGGCGAGGAAGGTAATAGAAAGGTGGAGAGGAAAAAGAGTTAAGGATACTTTAAGATTTTTAAAATTGTTTTAAACCTAATTTATCATGTTATGCTATTACTACACCTTTTTTAAATATTATGTTATTGTTTACTAATCTATACCTTAAATATGTTCCATATGTTTGGCAACCTTAGTTGAAACTTATAGTTCCAATTGTAAACAGTGTAAAGCTCTCACATGCTATGATATAAAACAAAAGTGACCTACAATGTAAAGCTTTCACATACTATGGTACTTTCAAATCAAAATATGACCTATACTAGCCCAAAATAAATGCCTGGCCTAGAATTATAACAAGTTTCCTAATGTTTGAATTCTTGAACTATTACTACAGTAGCTCCAATTATCGTAATACTAAGTGTTTGTTCAAGTTATATAACCACTCTTACTCACAAAACCGAACGGCATTTCTTTTGAAAGTTAATGACATAATTAGAAAGCCAATTTCAATGCCATCACAATACGATCAATTAAATCTCAACCCTTCAATACCATTTAAATGGTTCAAAAAAATTTGGAGGGACGGTCCCTTCGTTTGGGAGGAGGTAGGGGTGGCAATCCAGGTTAACGGGTCGGGTTCGTGTTGGGTTGAGGTCAATATTTACAAAAATCAGGTCGACACTAACCCGACCCGCGACACGAACGGGTTGAAAATTCTCAACCCGAACACGACCCGTTTTGGAACGGGTTGACATGAACACGACCTGTGCCAACCCGTTCCTCAAGTGCAATCTCAAAAAACATGACCCGTGACCCTATATGACCCGCAAACCCGACTTTGACCCTCAACCTGCCTATAACCCGTGACCCATACATGACCTTCAACCCGACTTTGACCCGCATGACCCGCCTGACTAATACATATATGTAACAAAAAACAAAGATAAAATTAGATAAATTTCATTCCACAACAAGAAGAAAGTCCAGTTCTAAAATTTAAAAAACATCCAATAAGTCCAAAACATGTCAAGTCAAACAAAACAACAAGTGTTACGAGTCCAACAAAATAACAACATATTAAATGATCAAACTAGAATCATCTTTATATTGTTGTAGAGTTAAGAAATAAAAAGCAATTTAGTTTGAAGCTTGCACATCCTCATTCAAGCTAAGATCAACTACATTCTGTGTAATCTCATCGATATCCTCATATAATGCTTTGTCTTGATTACCTAATTTAATAATCAACAAGATAAAAGAAATATATAAATTAATATTAGAAATAATTGTAACAATGAAATTAACTAAAACCATTGATAAATAAAAGTCGAACACGTTACCTTCATCTCTAAATAACCAATCTTTGGTACAGATAATTGCTTCAACAGTTTCAAACCTAAGTGAGCTTCGAAATTGATCCAATACGTGACCACCATTACTAAATGCAGATTCTGACGCAACTGTTGATACCGGAATGCTTAAAATGTCACGAGCCATCATAGCAAGGGCAGGATAACGGAACTAATTTGTCTTCCAAAATTGAAGAATATCCAGAGGTGCATTCCGATTTATCCTAGGCTCATCCAAGTAAAGTTGTAATTGAGATTTTTGGAGAGCATCAAAGAAGTCATCATCAACAATATCATCAAATTCCTATATAAGATTAAAAACAAATTGGACAATAATAAGAACTTATATGAATATTTTAAAGTGGATAAGATTAGACAATACATAAAGCAATTGTTACCTTAAGCAATTCATCATCCTGTTCAACATCCATAGTCGATGTTGGATTACTTTTGCTTCCTTTGTTCACAGTAGACGGTGATACATTTTTGCCTTGCTCACACTTAGCTTTATACTCCTCAAAAAGAAGCTCTAACTTGTCACGTATTGTTTTCAACTCAATCGAATTATCCCCGTAAGCTTTCTTGTAACCAAACTCAACCAACTGCATCTTATACCGAGGACCAAAGACCACTGCTATAGACAAAATAGGGCTAAAATCTGACCAGTACTTTTGAAACTTTGCCCACATTTGTAATGCCATATCCTTCAAATAATCATCATCACTTTCCAAGGCTCCTTTCAAGGTTATATAACAATTTATAATTTTTGAAAAATACAAGTTGGCAGTGGTGTATTTGGTGCCAGAAAATACAAGTGTTGCATCATAAAAAGCTTTTAAATACCTATGAGTTTTTTCAACTCTTACCCATTCATCAGTAGAAAGGTGATGCTTGTAGTTGGAATCACTTAATTCCAAATGTTGAGCAGCGCGTCGAAAAACGATAGCTCTATCAAGCATAAGATAAGTTGAATTCCATCTAGTCGTC
>CAMOHE010055061.1:6349-41555 GCA_946598075.1 Artocarpus hirsutus
ATCGAAGGCTCAGGAACAAGATTCAACAACAAAAACAACGTTTTCAAGCTTTGATTCGAGGTTAGATTTTAAAACTCAAAGTTTTTCTATTTTTCAAGATTTTCTTGCATTTTGAAATTTTAGAGTTTCTAAGCCTAGAAAAGTTTCAATCTAAGTTAGATGGACTTAGATTAGCTAGAATGTAAACTTCATTTCATAAAAAACGGATTAGAATCAAGATTTTTTATTTTTCCTCTATTTTCTCTATTTTTGGATTTTGTAAAAATCTTGTTTAAAACTTGTTTTAATTCATTAAAAAGTGTTCTATTATGATTTTCTATTGTTTATGATGATTATTCATGCCTGGGAATTGAGAAAACAGGTTAGATTTGAAGATTTGAATTCAGGAATGCCGAGAACCGTGCGTGAAAATTTTTGGAATTTCTCAGATCGACAGGCCGAACTTCGTGTTCGACAGGCCGGATTCAAAGGATCGGCAGGCCGGATTCATCCGACCGGCAGGCCGAATCTGGAGATGTTTGGCCGACCGAACCTGTTCCTCCGACAGGCCGAACCAGGGGAACCGGCAGGCCGACCGAGCCAAGAGAAATTTGTAATTTTCACCCGTTTTAAACTGTTTTGAACCTTGATTTAAATTTCAACTTTGTACAATGATTTTATAAACCTAAATGGCACACTAGGACACTATGAGATGATTTAGTATCATAGGATACCTCGGGTTAGATGCTAATGAGCTAAGTTACTATACATTTAGGATTTGTGCGTGGATCCGCGGAGCTAACGTATAGCGGACCGGGATTACGGTGTGAGACACCGGTACGAGTATTGAGGTAGGACTTCTACCCCTTTTCTTTGGTAGCCCTATTTCCAAAATGATTTAAGCCAAAAATGATTTTTATCAAATGTTTTCGATGACTGATTGGGAAATGATTTTATTTAAATATCTTTACAAACGATTGATTGAGAAATGTTCATAGTGAACTTCATAATGAATATAAATGATTATATCTGGTAAAGAAGAGATTTTGTTAATCAAAAGATATATATGTATAAATACATTTGAGGGCATGATGCCATATCAGAGATCGGGTTGTGTAGTGAACAACCTTGGGGGCAGGTCCCGAAACCCAGCTGGGCCACTACGGTGGTGATTCATGTATGGTTTGCCCAGGAAAGGAAAAATGGTACTCTTTTGATTGATTTATTTGAATTATTTTGGTAAGATCACATTTTGTTTAATTTCACATTTAATTATTTATTCGTTGATTGTTCCAGTTCAATTTTATATGTTTATTTGATTTATGCAATTTCTTTTAAAGTTGAATAATTTTTAAATATAGTCGTACTGAGCCTTTCGCTCACATTTTATCTGTTTTAAAATCTTAACCCTAGGTGGATATCAGCATAGGTTTGGAGAAGAGTCCGCCGACCGGACTTACGATCAGTAGGAGTATTTGGTAGGTTAATTTACTATTTAAGGCATGTAAGACTTTAACTTTTCTTTTACTCTGGACTGTGGTTGTATCATAATATTGTCAGTACTATATGTGTGTGCACAATATGTGGGCTAGTGGGACTCATACGCGTTCCACCCCATATTTGATTATTTTAATGTTATTTCTATTTGTTTAATTATTATGGTGTTTCATTTATTTCTTTAACTTTTTCATTCAAATGATTTTAAAATTATCACCCTTTTTATTTATAAATTTCATTCTAAAACCCTATTTTTAACCAAATCTTTTCTTAATTAATTTCATTAAACCACCACGTCACCTCCCGTACTCCGGGGCGTGACAGTTCCTTCGAGTTTGTGGTCACCTACATCCACCGTCATGATGGACATCGCCTCCGTCTCGTGATAGACATGTGTCGTCGTGGCTCACCACCATGGGAGAAGGATATCATAGACTGCAAGACAGAACTACTCCTCGCCTACCTCCATTGGCTTCGCCTCACGCCTCTTCCCCTCCACCCACCACCATCTACAAGTAGCGGTCTCACATCCTATGGCCTCACGCCATCACAATGCTTCCCACCCGACGTCTTCACGCCGTCACACCGGCTGAGTTTTTGAGATTAATTTTTGTATTAATTTGTGTATTTGAGATCAAATTGTGTTTTTGAGATTAATTTGTGTATTATTTATCACATTATTTGTAAAAGAATTGTGTAATTGGTTTGATTATTGATTTGTATAATCTGGGTTTAAAAACATTAAATTCTTGAAATGAGTATTATTGAAATGTGTTTTGATTTGTTCAAATGGGTTTAATTTCTGGGTTCAAACGTGTATATATTTGTTGAAATTGGTTTAATTTTTTAAATAGGTCATAGGCATCCTTCTAGGTGGAAAATAGGTGCATCAGTTCAAGGCAGAAGCCTCAAACGATCTTTAAACACTGTATATGACTATTAAGATTCAATTTCATGGAACAAAACTGCTGTCATCAGTTCAGTATGTGATTAATTTTGATTTGAGAGAGAGATGTTGCCAAATTCACGTACAAACTTGATAGTAATCCAACAGCTAAGAGCTTGCAGGAGAAGACGAGAAGAATTCAAAAAAAAAAAAAAAACTGGTTTGTTTTACTTTTTTCTTTTTTCCTTTTATTTATTTATTTTTATATTAATAGGTATGGAATCACCTGTAGGAGGGTCTATTTTAGTATAATACTCTTTTTTTTTAACCATTGATTTAAATCTAAGGACATCTCACTATCATTCTCCACCATGGAGAATAAATTTGTTCTCCTCCATTAACCTCCCCATATATATTAAAAATGTGGAGACGCAAGCAGTTGTGTTTTAATTTTCTTTTCCATTTGTGCCCGTCTTCCTCTTAGTTTTTTACGTTATTGCCTTGGCTTTTATTCAAAAGTTCTGATTGCTAAAAAATGAGATTGGTAAAAGCCACTTTGAAGTTAGAAATTGAATTACGCTTCAAAAAAATTATAAAACCTAAAAAGTGATGGTGGGCTCTATTTGCTTTTCTATGCTTTTAGCTTACTAGTGCTTAAAAGCTAAGAACATCAAAACTGGGCTTAGAAAACTTGGTCGGCAAGGAATCCTTTGATTTAAAGTCGGTTGTTTCCTTGCAGATAATCCTTTATATTAGTGAGATTAATAATAGTATGAGGTGGCATTCTCAATCCCAAATTTTTCTCACTCAGAGCAGGTTTCAACTCAGAGGATTGCTGATATTACAATTTTTTTTTACTCAGTCTTCTCTGATTTTTCAATGAAAAATTTGATATGTTTCCCTTGGTTATAAATTCTCTCTTCTCATCCTTCTAATTATCATATATTTTTCTTCTTTTTTTTTCGCTGCAACTCTAACAATATTCAAGTTCTTTTTTTTCCTCTCCAAATAACGTTGTACTTCTACAACATTAGTGTTTGTCTTTTTGTGTGTTTTTATGATGTTGAATTTGGTATGAGCAAGGCTACACACCAATTTGTTTTGGGCACGAAGATTTCTATATTTGCTGCCTCTGTCTCCGTGTTCAATTAAATCATATCTATTCTTTTTTTTTTTTTTGGTCAACTTAATCACTTTTAGGAGTTTTGTATTATGAATCTATATACTATTTTGCTCTGAAAAAAAGCAAAGTAGTAAAAGACACAATTAGTACGTTTTGCAAATCTTTAAAAGTACATTTTTTTGGGCTGAAATATTAGTACATTTTATTTAAGAGTAAATATGCGTCTGGCAATGGGGTAATGATTTTGTCATTGAGTATTCATTAGAAAGTGATTTTTTTTTTTTAATATTGTTCAATTTTATTGGGATTTTAGTACATTTTATTGGCAGATGGGGTCAATTTTTTTTTTCCCCCCTTTTTGCAGGAACATTTGGGTCGATCTAGCCCAAGCAAGTCCAAACCATGTTCTTAGTCTCTCACATGTGTTCTCAACACTTGTCCAACACGGTGCTCATTTTGTGTCTATATATTCTATCACTGTGCATCAAAGCTTATTCTCTCTCTAAACTCCTCCCTCTCTCTCTAGTTTCTCAAATCATCTCCCTTCTCTCTAGATCTTCTTCTTTCTTTCTCCAAAAGTTTTCCACAATTCTATAATTTATATCTCGATTCTTCTCAATCCTTATCCAGATTACCCATCAAGCCTCAAATCTCATTCAAATTCCAGAAAAGCACATACAATTCTTACCTTGATTTTTCTTTCTTTTTTAATGGACCCAAAATACCAGCATTTGAGGAAATACTTCTCATTACATTCCCAAAAAGTTCTTAGAAAGAAAATAAGTCTAGGATCACTCGAATATGGATCTTATGCATTTTGGCATCCCCAGTGATGTGAGAATACTGATAGAACTAAAGATTCAACCGAGTGACTTCAATCTAGACGTCGGCTTACTAGGTATAGGTACTAATCGTAGTGTAATAAAAAAAAGAGCATGTGCTATCGAGGTCACATATAACAAATGTTGACGACAAAGTTGTAACGACAAATGTACTTAGCCTGGATTTATGTCAGTAAATAGAGAGGATAACATCAATTTCTGTAAGGATAGACTTTCTAAAAAGAGCATGGATGACCTCCGTGCTTCTTTTTAGAATCATCCAAGTGGATATATCCAAGGTGCAATTTATAAATTTTAGCCCAAATTCCATATAGAAAAACGACGCCTCAAGAACATGACATTTAAAAACCATGTTTTTTAAAATATAAGAAAACTAGATGAGGAGTAATCTCGATCCATAAAGGTTATTTTAGTGTTGGTTGTTTTGAAATTGTTGTAGTATGTGTTTAATAATTTGTGTCTATTTTCCATAAAAAAAAGTGTGTTCCTATGTCCTGAGTATTTGTTTCTTTTAGATTGTTACAGTAAGTGTTGAATGATTATTATATGTTTTAATTTTATTGTTTTTTTTTTAAATAATATCTTGTCAAATGCATCATGTGTTGTACTATAATATGTTTGAAATTTTTGAATCTTATCTAGACAATTCCAGATTTGTATCTTACTTTTTCAAAAGTTCTATAGTAAATTGTTGTTTATGATAGCTTTCTAAATTTGGTGCTCGCTTGTTAAAAAGTTGTACTATCATGTCAGAGTGTCTTTTGTCTTTTTTTTTTAATTGTTAAAAGTTATACAGTCTAAGTCTTGTTTTTCAAAGCTTGGTTTGATTACTTGTTTACTTTTTCAAAGTTGTACAGATTTGGTCTGACTTTTTCTAATATGTTCATATCTTATTTTCTGACTTTTTATCTGTACAATATCATATCTTATCTTCTTTTCTTAAATGCCATCACCTATCTATCATAACTCTTTAGTCCTTTGGCATTTTTATATTCTTCAAGATCTCATTCAGGACTCAGTGTTTAAGCAAAGTGAACTTAAAAACGAAAACCAAAAAAAAAAATCAAATAATTAAAAAAAGAATCAATTTGTCTTAGAAACCAAAATGTCGTCCTCCCATTCATCTAGAAAAATTGAAACCACCTGTTTATTTGTGGTTCTAATCTTGCTGAAGGTAGAGCCTACTTAGAAGTCGCAAAACACTTAAGACAAGTCTTAACACATAGGAAGATTAACCTGATTTATGGGTGAGGTAACTTAAGGTTAATGAAGACTGTAGCAACAACAGCACATTCTAAGAGTAGCCAAGTTGTAGAAATTATTCCTCATCTCCTAGCTGAGGAGAACCTTTGTAGGAAAACCAAAGATAAGAAAGAGAGAGTTTTAGACATCTCTAAGCGTCTTGAAAATATGATCTATAACTCTGACGTTTTGATTGTATAACCTAGTGGTTTAAGCACTCCTGAAGAGTTATTCGTAGTTGCTAATAAGAGTTTGTTGGGTATTCACTTTACACCCACAGGTCTTTTAAATGTAAATGGTTTTTATGATAGTCTTTTAAAGCTTTCAAATTATGCTATAGAACTAAACTTTATTGCAAAGTCAGGGAGACAAATCATTGTTACTGCTTCAATAGCTGAAGAGCTGCTTGATAAAATACAAGTTATTCATCCGGAGTTCGATATTGTAACGTCTAAGCTTAATTGGAAGAAAGAAAGCATAAAGCGGCCATTGGATTTGAAGCTCTATTTGTAATCTTTTGGTTTTACCTACAACATATTCGTCCATTTTTCTTGTATCATGAATAACTACTCTCCTCCACATCTTGTATTTTTTGTGATATGCTGTTGTTAAAATCTTTAAATTCATTGACTCCAGTGTTGGGATGACTGATATTACACAGTAACGAATACTCTTGAAACGCATCCCGTTTAAGGTTCGATTTTTTGTTTATCAATGCCCTTGTATTCTCCATGCATGTATGATTAAGATAGTTGATTATACAGAGTGTTTTGTACTCTCAAAACGTATCTACATTATATTTGTGATATATTGCATTATGTTAATTTTGGGTTCCTTTTAAATAATCTATGTATTATTTGAATGTGTGTTTTTCATATAACTATTTTTGTTGTTATTCTATTATTGTTATTATTATTATCATTATTATTATTATTAAAAAAGAAAAAAAAACTATATTAAAGAAAAAAAAATCTGTATTAAAAAAAAAAAAAAACCGAAAAACTAGGGGGGCCATTGCCCCCCGCCCCCCTCCCTCCATCCCTGGTGAGTAATCTTGTTTCTCCATCCCTTCTTGATATTAGTTTGCCATTCATTTTTTGTTTGCCAAATCTGTATCTACTTTCACTGAGAATGAGTTTCTTTTTTAGGGAAAAAAAGTATACACTACAAGTCTACATCTTAAGCATCTTCCTCTTATATGTTAGGTGAATACACATTTGGACGAGACCCACAATATTAGAGCCGTGGGGAAGATTGGAAGAGGCGTTTGTGAGCTTAGGATATGAATATTGATGCAGATATCACGATAGGAATCTTCCCAAGATCACTTGACTCGTGTGATGGCTACGTTGCAGGATTCATGGCTTGCTTCTTACACCATCTTCACTGTTCTTCCATCATGTCTTAATCCAGCCAATTTCTTAACATGGCAACTTAAAAGTTCTAGTCATAAAAGAACGAAAAAGGATAATATTATTTGAAATATTCTACCCTGATATTTTTGCAGTGTATAAGGTTCTTCGCGTCACCAAAATAAATTATAAATGAAAATCGTGTTGCGTAGAATAATTGATTCTGGTTTTATTCAATGCTAGCTGCTCAAATATTATTTTCACGTGCTGGAAAGCCTACTTTGATTCCATCTCAGATGCACCGTCGTATCTTATGATATATATTATTGTTGGAGATATGATGTATGAAACAAAGTTAGTTGTATATTGTATATTATCACAGAATTAAATAGATGGATATGTCAAAATAGATAAAGAGGTTGCCTTCCCTTGATGGCTTTGAGATATGCTATAATGGCAATTTTTTATGCAACAAGCACCTGCATTGCACGTGCTTTACTCCTACTAGTATTGTTACTTAAATATCTTTTAGTTGCAAACTTTCTAATACTATTTTTGTCTATATTTAAAGCTTATTGTTTTAATATATTTCTTTTCACTAAACTAAACTCTTAAAAGAACAATAAGTTCAGAAAAATTGCCCTTTTTTCACTCGTTTACTGCAATTCAGTCGAATCTGAGTGGCTTTCACAATTTGAGAATTGTTTTGATGAGCCACTTAATTCAAATTTAGTGGATAATTGAGATTTGATCGAGCAACCAAACTCATAACTCAACATAACTCAACAGTTTCATTTCAATACTTCAAACTAATTTTACACAGTAACCTTAGCTTCACAATTCAAATTTACCCGTGTGATCTTTACATATCAAAAAACAGACTACAATTCTTAGTACTCAGCCAAACACAAATTTAAATAAAATAAGTAGTTTAACTATACATCTAAATTTCAATTTAAACTACAATTACACTTACAAAGTTTAGGTTTTTTTGTTTAAATCAACAGAATTGGAATCAACAAGCTAAATAGACATCTAAACTTTTATTTTTTGAAGGGAAGGCTTAAACTTTCATTAAGAAAATCTTAACTTACCACATAAAAAAGAGGTGGTCTAGGGCCTTTTTTTCTCCACTAATGGAGTAAGTTGTTAAGACCTCTAGATTTTAATCGAACGGTTAAAAAAAGATAAGGACACGTTAAACTAAAAATAAGACCTTTCACATAAGATTCTTTATCAATTACACCATTTATTCTTTAAAAAAAAGAAAAGAAAAAAAACTAGATACATTTCCTTGTCATCTTCACCAACTCCAGCCAAAATCCCTAAAACTTCTTCACCAACACCGTGAATGGCTTCTCTGAAATAAGAAAAAAAATGTTGAATCCGTTTCAATGTTCTGGCTTTTCATACAGATACATAAATCACAAGATTTTCCTAAAATTATAGGAACAAAACAAATAAATTCGGGAAAAAACACATAAACACATAAATTACACACAAATCTTCACGAACATCCCCAAAACGCCTCGAGCTACAAAGTCGATGACTCGATCGACAAGGTTTTGTACGAAGCGGTGGCAAAGAACGAAATTCTCTTCAAGAGTAGGTCGAGTATGGAATTGAATTCGGTCAATTCGGAAGACCCGATCGCGATTCATGTTGCCGCAGCACGCGGCCACGTCAAAGCCCTAAAATTCCTTTTCTTGATCGGCGTAGATGCAAACCTGGCAGACGATGGGGGATGGACTATTCATTGACGTGGGACACCTGGAAGCTGCGGTGGCCACAACGAAGCCCTAACTTCCTTTTCTCGATCGGCGCAGATGCGGACGACTGGGAATGGACTCTGCTTCACCATTCATTGGCGGCGGGACACTTGGAAGCTGTTGAATCCCTACTGGAGCACTCCAACGAGAAGTACGCTGTCCATGGAGAGCGAGGGACGGAGGAGGAAGAACAAAATATGAAAATCAGATAAAAAAAGTCGGGAAAATAATCAATTTTATTTATTTGTTTTTAGGTTAATTAAAAAATTTCCTCCAAATTATAACTTTTATAACTTTTGTTTTCTAATTTTAAAATGTAACATCTGTTTTTTTAAAGTATAAACTATTAAAAAAAATAATCATTTTATTAAAATTTTAATAAAAAATTGACAAATAATTATAAAATTAAAGATATTTTGATAATTTTAATTTATAAATATAGTTATAAAAATTAAGACTATAATAAAAATAAATTAAAAAAATCAATTAAAACTATTGTACTATTGAAATCTTTTTTTTGATATACCAAATTTTTTTTAAAATTTTATTAATTTTTTCACACCCCTTAAAATTTTAAAAGTTATATATATATATAAGTGAAATGAAAAAGAATATAACACATATGTTGAGGGTGAGTTCGGCGCCATCGTCGAAGAGCCTATCTCTCGGTGGTCGGCCATATAGCTCGGCAGAAGGCCCATGGGAATCACAACTGACCCTAATTACGCCCAAGGCGTCGTCCGAGGTGCTCGACAGGGCTCCTCTAGGCCGCAACTCCTAGGGTGCCTGCTCGGACTCAACACCAGCTCGAGTCGGATTCTCGTCCTAGTTAGTTGCTACTCACCATCATTGGCCTACAAGTGGCAAACAACTCATCGTTGGATGCGAGCCCATCCATCGGCGGAGGGATGCGACACTTGTCTCCTGTCACCTGGCACGCCATGATGTGACATCCAGGTTGTGGGCAAAACCCACTTAACACCCGGTCTAAGTGGTAATCTATAAATAGGGCGCATTTATTGCATTCAAGGCAAGCAGACTCCTTCCCAACCGACTAGTTCCTGACCTCTGCCGAGCACCCCCTACCTTGAACATCGGAGAGCCCTTGTCTTGTTTAACGACTAACCCGTCTTTGAGGCGTCCTTCCTCTTGTTGCAGGCCGACCAGACCAAGCAGAGACGAACAAGGAAGAGCTGAGCACCGTGTGCAGCCGCACATGGGTGTTGATACGACGCCGGAGCTCGGTAAGCATCAACAACATATATATTCAATATAACAAAAAAAAAAAAACTCAAAACTTTTAAAGAGCAAAAGAGAGAAAAAGCTCTGATAGTATTAATAAAACTTTGATAGTATTAATAAAATTTCTTTCATATTTTTTAAGTTTTCATTTTTCATTGGTATTTATACCTTTTAAAATTTTAAAATACCTTTTGAGTGTGAAAAAAGTTAAAAATTTTAAAGAAAATATCAATATATTGAAAAAAAAAGGATCCAAATAATAGTATGTTTTGAATTGATTTTTTGTTTTGTTTTTAATCATCAATCAATATTGCTTTTATTATAGTTTTTATTTTTGGTTATTTTTATAACTAGATTACTAAAATACCTCTATTATTAAAATTGTTTATCAACTTACCGTTAAAATTCTAACAGAAAGACTATTTTTATTAACAATTCATACTTTAAGGGAACCAATGTTACGTTTCGAAGTTCAAAAGGTAAAGTATTACAAAAACTATAATTGAAAGAAATTTTTGTAATTAATCTTTTATTTTTTTAGAATAAAAATATTATAATTAATTATAAAATCTTATGTGATAGGGTCTAATTTAATACTTTATTCTTTTTTACCATATATTTCAAATTTAAAGACTATACACTATCGTTGGATCATTATCTAGAGGAGGAAAATATTTTAGCCCTCACCATGGTATTTCCATATGAAGGAGGAATAATACACACTTTAACAAGTTTGAAAAAAAGAAACAAAAAAAGGAAAAAATGCAAACGAAAGTCGGGAAATTTCCTCAGCGTAATAGGTTGCGGTCTCTCTGTCTCTCTATCTATTTAATCCGAAGGAGACCTCACAATACAAAATCAATAAGCCCAGTAAATAATCAGAAGGACGTGGAGGCCTGAGGCAAGAAGCCCAAAAGCTCGCTTCATAGGTTTTTCCCTCCAAGGCGTGATTGGTCTCTCCTGCTTGTGTTGTGCGTGCCTCTGTTGAGATAGAGAGCGAAAGAGTAGAGAGAGAGAGAGAGAGAGATGGGTGGGTGCTGTCCGCCGATGGATCTGTTCAGGTCGGAGCCGATGCAGCTGGTTCAGCTCATCATTCCGATCGAGTCCTCTCACCTCACTGTCTCTTACCTCGGCGATCTCGGCCTTCTCCAGTTCAAAGACGTAACTCCTAATCACTCTTTTCTCTTCAATTCTCCTCTCAATTATTTAATTTTTTTGTTCTGGTTCTACTTGATGACCTAGACCGGCTTCGTATGCCTGGAATAGCGATTTTTTTTTTTTTTTTTGGATTTTGTGTTGTGGTTTTGGAAATTAGGGTTTTAGGTGGATCGCTGGATGTGGTTGGATTGTTTGGGGGTAGGAAATGCGGTGTTTTTTTCGTTTCAATTGTGCGAAAAGGGGATCGGTTTCGGTTGGATTAGGAGGATTCTAGTCAAAAGTTGTTGGAGAATTTGTTCGATATGAATTTCGGAGGACTATTACCTTCTTTTATTTTGAATTTGGGTATTGGTTGTTTTGGATATTTCGGCAAATTAGGTTGTGTTGCAAGTTTCCAACATTCGGATTTGCTTGGGTTTTTTTTTTTTTTTTTTTTTTGAAAATCGTCTATCTACTAGAATTGACAGTTTATAGTTTGAGTGAGAGAAGAGCTAGTTTTTTGGTTAGGGCATCAATCGATTGAATATCTTTTGTGTTGGTGTAGGAAAAAGTTTGCTAGTAGCGATAAATTTCGCTATTTGAGATGGTATAACACTTGCAATGAGGAAAAAAGATTAGTTCTTTATCCCACTATACATGCTGAAATCGGGAATTTTCATGAACTTGCTAAGGGAAGGAGAAGTAGAGACTGTCAAGTTGTTTTACTAACTGAGAGTAACTTCTATATAATTAGGCTGTTGGCAAATTTAAAGCAGAAGAAGCTAAATCATGAAAACGTAGAAAATGCATTTTTATTCTTTGGATACTTCTCTCGAGGCGTATTGATGTGGAAAGGCTGACGAGATCAAAAGGATCTGTAGAGAAAGACTAGAAATTTCTCCTGTTTGTTACAGTACATTGACATGTTTTCCTTGTTTTGCATTGATTTCAAATTTACTATATGTTGCTTTGAGGATTCTCTAGTTTCTTGCACCTAACATGTTCCACTTTATTTTCTTTCAGCTCAATTCTGAGAAGAGCCCATTTCAGCGTATTTATGCTACTCAGGTGCATTTGTCTTGTACTTTTAGGGGTGACGTTTATATTATTACATGATGTGAATTTAAAGGGTGTTTGGAAAATGAGTTTGAACTCAAAATATGAGTTCAAACATTGTAGCATGCAAGAGCTTTATACCGTGAATGGTTTGAACTCATGAGTTTAAACTGTTTTGCCAAACACAATGTTAATTATTTCCAAATTTAATTATAGCTATTATGTTTTGCTTATTTCATATGGAGGAATGTGAAAGTTCACTGGTAAAATAAATCAGAATGAAAGTTCACAGAGTTTAATACCTGTGTCAAATTTGTGTTATATCTGTTAGCTACTTCCTTCATGTGCTTTTCCAGGCTCAAATTTGGCGTCCTTTTTTTTATATGAACTATTTGAGTTTGTATATGTGAATGATGAAAAAAATTTTTTTTTTACAATATTCAGTTATTCTTTTATATTCTATCCAACTATTGAATCTTGGCCTATTCAAGAGACTTCAACTAGCAAGTCTCCAATGTCATGTTTTTCTTTTAATCGCAAGAGTCTAATGATGTGTTTTTAATATCCAGTTTCTGATCAGAGATGTCTTGGTATTGATTTTATTGATTCTGAGTTTGTTGTTCTTGTGTATTTTTAGAATGATCTAAGTGTTGAGAATCTTTCAAAACAGCTTTTTTGTGATTGTATTAATTATTTATTTTCCTATAAAGATTAAAAGATGTGGAGAGTTGGCACGCAAATTACGCTTTTTCAAGGATCAGATGTTGAAGGCAGGTTTCTCTCCAAAAGTGTCCACAACACGAGCCGAGATGAGTTTGGATGACCTAGAGGTAAATGGGGAAGTTCAAGACAAAATTTAGTTGGAATTTATTATTTTCTTTGGTTGCGTATTTTGATTCCCATTTTTGTGGCATGCTAGGTTAAACTCGGTGAACTTGAGGCAGAGCTGATTGAAATGAATGCAAATGGGGAAAAGTTGCAACGTTCTTATAATGAACTTGGAGAATATAAGCTTGTTCTGCAGAAGGTAATGTCTTCTTTGTCATTCTTGACTTATAAATTGTCGTTTTAGTTTCCCTCATCAAGTATCATGTGATGAGAATGTTCATCAATTCTCTGACACAAATATGCTTTTGTACTTCGGTCGCGGTGTTAATTCTTCTACTAGCAGGACACATGATTTCAAGGGAATGACAAGATAATATGGAATTTCCTTACTTGAAAAGAAACAATCTAAATATTTCCATTGTTTTTTAATTTGATGCTGAGATGGATTCATTTTCATGATATGAAACACTCTCATGAGATGAAGTTATAACTTGTGTCAAACCAACAAATTTTGTTTGATGCCTTTCAGGCTGGTGAGTTTTTTCACTCAGCTCAAAGCAGTGCCTTGGAGCAGCAGAGACAATATGGATCTCGTCAAACTGGGGAAGAATCACCGGATACACCTTTACTATTGGACCAAGTAGGAGGAGCTTTATCTATAATTATATTTGTTAGTATGTACCACAATCTGTAGCTTTCATTGATTATAACTGTTTTATATTTGGCTATTCTGTAGGAAATGTCAATTGATCCATCGAAGCAAGTTAAGCTGGGGTTTATCACTGGCCTTGTTCCTCGGGAAAAGTCTATGGCATTTGAGAGGATTCTATTTCGTGCAACTAGGGGTAATATTTTTCTGAAGCAGGCTGTAGAAGATAATCCAGTAACTGATCCTGTTTCTGGGGAGAAGGTGATTAACATTCCTTTCCTTGTGGTATTTTATTGCGACATATGATAAGAAAATGTGTGTTTTTTCCCCCCTCTTTTTGTGTTGATCATAGTTAAAAAGTATTTGAGCTTCTTTATTTTTGTTTAACACAGAAGTGTGAACAGAATTCATCTTATCGATTGTTTTTAACCTTTTAGCATCTTTTCCTTTTTGCAAATTTTTTGGAAAGAAGCAAAGGCACTTTTTGACTTGTATTTGTTGTTCTGTAGCAGAAGTACTAATTGATGTTTATAGCTGTTCTATAGCCGACTGCTTCCTTCTCCCCATGACACTTAGATTGAAATGTGAATAAATTTCTCTCTTTATGCTGAGAGGTCCCTATTCTTGTTTCATTTGTCAACTTGGCATTACTTTCTACAGGAATACCTAGCTACAAATATATTATCAGCAGCATGTTCTGTAAACACTAAAAAATACATGGACTATGTTCTTGTTTAGTTTTTTATCTTCAGATGTAGGTAAAATTTTAAGTGAAAGAGCCAAGGTTTTTCCTTTCCTTTGCGTGGAACTTCAACTAGAACTTTAAGTGCCCCAAGGCGTTTCTTTCCCTTTTTGTCTCTATGTAATATATTGATAACATATTATTGGCATCAAATTTAAGACAATCATTTAGTGCTTTATTTATCATTTGCAAACTATGTTTGAATACATATAATGTATTATCTACAATTAATATTCGGCTTTTAATGAAGATTTTTATGTTTGACATGAAAGTTGACTACAATTGTTGTTTTAAATTCTTTACTTGTCACCTTTTTCCCCCGGTGCTAATTATTTGGCTGCCATCGTAGATTTTCTTTGTTTTATGGCTCTTTTATCTCCGACTACTAAATTATTCAATGTGCAGGTTGAGAAAAATGTTTTTCTGGTTTTCTACTCTGGAGAAATAGCTAAGAACAAAATTCTTAAAATATGTGAAGCTTTTGGTGCAAATCGTTATCCTTTTACTGAGGACCTTGGTAAACAAGCTCAGGCAAGCAATGAGGTAGGGAGTACACTTGTGCTTGGATCATTAATTTCCTTCATTGGAAGGTTGCTCATATTTTAATTCAAAGGTGTCCATCTATCATTTCTTCTTCTGCATTACCCCTGTTCGCAAACCTAGTTTGAGCTGGACTATAATCTCCCTGTTTGACTTTTAACCCTGTAATTAGGCATGCCAACTTCCCCATTAACCCTCACAATACTGCCATATCTTGTTTCTAGTTGCTGTTGAGTGTTTTGGTGTGAGCCCATATGTCTCACAGAAGTGTGACCTCATGAAGGTAAAGGGCATATTGGCCTTGTGTTGATCACTTGGTCTGGCATGAATTCTCTGCAAACTTGAGCTTTGATCTGTTCTTTCTCAAAAACATTCACAAACCAAGCAATTTTAGAAATAAGCTTACTTGATAATGGGTCCCTTTGGTAGCGTTTTCAAAATAGGTGAAAATAGTTTTGTTTTGAAAAATAAGAATTTTTGGGAATTGTGCTGAGGTGTTTTTGAAATTTTTGTCTCAAAAAACATACAAAAACATTTTCAAAAACTCTAAAAAATTACCAAACGGGGTTATTAAGTTTTGATGTTTAAACATGACAAATTAACTTATGTTTTCTTGTTCTACAGCATTGGAAGGCTGTTCTAGTTATGGCCATTGGCTGAGCAGATGGATCTGGCTTTTAAGTTTCAATAAAAGGAGACATAGAGATCAATTAGTTAGAAACATCAAGTGTGCATTCAAAACTGTTTTGGTTGATTGATTGTGCTTGAATCTTTATGAAGGTCCCCTCCTCAGACAGACATTTAAAAAGAAATTATGATACAAATTTTAAGGTTCCATTTGTGTTTATTATTTGTTTTTAAAGGTAATCCTCACCTAGTGACCATCGCCAATAAATTTTAGTCTGTTGCAACAGTTGGTCCGGAGATGTCTAGTTGTAATATATGCATTCATACTAACAAAGCAATTGCTTTGCCTTGTGCATGATTTGATTTTTGTCTTTGTAATGATTTTATCATTGTTTGCTTCTGCCAATATACATGCATATATATATATATATATATTTATATTTTCTATTACGTATCTATTTTGGAAAGAAAACAAAACTTCATTCGAAAAATCATGCAGTGCAAAGGACACCAAGTAGTAGGAAGTTGAGCATCTGACTAAGGTGAAAGAAAAACACTGCAGAACATTCCGATCACTGAATGAAATCTGACAAGTTGAAGTTGCAAAAATATTTGTCCTTACCCTCGAGACACCATATAGCAATCCAACATTTCACTTGCCACTGCCAATATTGCATCTTAGGTCTTTACGGTTCCTCTGTGATGAATCACACTTTCAAATTGCAGGTTTCAGCAAGACTCTCGGAGCTAAAGGCTACTATAGACATTGGACTCCTGCATCGAGGCAATTTGTTGCAGACTATTGCAGAGCAGTTTGAGCGGTGGAACCTTTTGGTATGTTAGTTAATTTTCTGTATAGACGTTAATTCAATTCATAAATTTGGTGTTTGGATTCATTGCAAGTTTGTATAGCTATTTGACTTTGATGTTTTGAACTTGTGAAGGTGAGGAAGGAGATATCCATATATCACACTTTAAACATGCTGAGCCTTGATGTGACAAAAAAATGTCTTGTGGCCGAGGGTTGGAGTCCACTTTTTGCAACCAAAGAGGTACTTTTACTCTTTCCTGCCTTTTCCGGTTTTCGGTGCAGCAAACAGGCATTACCCTTGGTTTTAAGCTGTGGGGTACTAGTGAAATGAAGCATCCTGATTCTTAAAGCTTCGACTTGATAATTGCAGATCCAGGATGCATTACAGCGTGCAGCAATCGACTCCAACTCACAAGTTGGATCTATTTTCCAGGTTTTGCAAACAAGAGAGTCACCACCTACATATTTCCGTACAAACAAGTTCACTTCTGCTTTTCAGGAAATTGTTGATGCATATGGGTAAGTTTTAATTATAAATCTGGCTATCTTCTGCTGGTTTACTATTAACTGAGGAAAATAGTAACTGTTGAAAGAAACATGTGATTTGTCTTGTAGCAATACAACAATATTTATAACTCAGCGCCACTTTAGCCCATGGAAAGATGTTAGTACCATAAATTATTAATGATTTGCTTATTCCTGGGACCTTAACAGGAGAATCGATTTAATTCAACCACATGTTGGAAGAGCGATCCTATATATGGTTATCTATTTTTGCTCTGACCCGATACTACTAACTTGTAGTGATTTTGTTCTACTCTACCATTTTACTTCTGTACTTTTATTATGGAAATAAGATAATATGCTTGCTCTCTCTCTCTCTCTTTAAGACTAAATACAAGTGCTTTTGTTCTCTTTGGTCCCTTCTTCTCCTTTTTTTCTTTTTTGTATTTTAAAAAGAACTTTGTAAATGTGAACGACTTGTTCTTAAATCAAGGAACCAACTAATTAAAAATCTTAGTGATGCCAAAAGAAACTCTGGTAATGTAAATGTGGAAATCTTAAACTATGAAAGCTAGGTTGATTCCCATTGTAAATGACCAGGAAGTAGAGGCATGAGATTGAAAACCACCAAAGCCAATAATTGAGTTTCTGAAATACCTGAGAAAGAGCTAAGATACAATGCATGCCCTAGTTTTGGACAAAGATGCAGGAACACCGTGTTTCATCAAATGTAGCGCAACCTTTTTGTACACTTTGTTTATTAAAATCACTTCCCTATTTGCAACATGGTGAACGTTAATTATATGCTCTGGTGGTGTTCATTCACTTACATATGCACACAAAAAAGTAGAAAAAAAAACTATTAGGTCTAAAGGATTATTCTCTTGTTTAGCAAAAATATTTTCTTGTGATGAATTAAATTTAAATTAGTCTTTCTTTTTTTTTTTTGAAATTTTTCTCACATACAATGTTTGGAAGGCAGGAAACTATGATTTTTGTCATGTAGGTGCCATTAGAAGGTTCGAACCTTAAACCTTGTAGGAGCAAACCACAGGCCTGACCATTCCAACCAACACCTCTTGAGTATTTAAATGAGTCCTTTCTTGTTGTCTACACTCATGATTGTATTTCTAAGACATCTTGTGAACTTTTGTAATGCTCAAAAATGGCAGTTGCCTCGTATGTTTATTTATCTTTGACCTTGGATTTTTAATATGCCTAGTGGCCTTCATTTGACAGAAACATACAGTTCTTTTAAAATCATGGTTCAACGTTGTTGCAGGGTGGCAAAGTATCAAGAAGCAAATCCTGGTGTATATACCATCGTAACATTTCCGTTTCTTTTTGCTGTCATGTTTGGTGATTGGGGGCATGGAATATGCTTGTTACTTGCAACGCTATTTTTTATAGTCAGGGAAAAGAAACTTTCTGGTCAGGTAATAGTTATGGCTTTTACTAACTCTCTTTAGTACTTAAATTAATATGTAAATTTTAAGGCAGAAAAACTATAAGATTAAGCCTGGATTATGTTTATCCTTAGATTAGTTATTATAAAATAATATCTGCATATCCCAAAATATAGGGAGAGAAAGGTGAAAATAAATTTGATAATTAACATGACGTTTACTGAATCATACTTTCTGCCCCAACTAGGCTACCTGCATTAAAACTTGTTAGAAAAGATGGTTTCTCTTGGTAGAAATTTGTAACATCTATCATTATGCTAGTTCTTTACATTGTTTCCATACACTTCATGTACACATCTTCTTTGTATCATATCTTTCTGGTGGAATCTCGCTAAATATTATTCTGGGTTTACAGAAGCTTGGAGACATCACGGAGATGACCTTTGGTGGTCGTTACGTCATTTTGATGATGTCAATTTTCTCCATCTACACAGGTTTGATCTACAATGAGTTCTTCTCTGTCCCATTTGAACTGTTTGGCCGCTCGGCGTATGCTTGCCGTGATGTCTCTTGCAGGTATATGATTTAAAGGCCGAGACTTATGATGTTTGTCTCAGATGTATAAACTGTTTTTTACTCCCCTTTTCCTGACGGTCTTTGGATGCTTCCTTGTAGGGATGCTACTACAGAGGGTTTGGTCAAAGCGCACCCCACGTATCCTTTTGGGCTTGACCCTGTATGGCATGGTTCCCGCAGTGAGCTGCCATTTCTCAACTCTTTAAAGATGAAAATGTCTATTCTTCTCGGGGTGGCCCAAATGAACCTTGGAATCATATTGAGCTATTTTAATGCCAAGTACTTTGGTAATAATATAAACATCTGGTGAGTTGTGTTATCTTATTGAAGAAATTTCAAGCTTCTCCACAACCTTCATAATGACCATAGTTATTAAACTAACACGTAATAAGAATTTATGAATTGCATCCCCAAATATTTGTTTGATTAGCTGTTGCTGCTTCCTTACGCGTTACTGTTATGTTCAACTTATTGTAGCTGCAATGTTACAGGTTCCAATTCCTTCCTCAGTTGATATTTCTAAACAGTCTATTTGGCTATCTCTCTGTTCTCATTCTTGTGAAGTGGTGCACTGGTTCACAGGCTGACTTGTACCATGTCATGATATACATGTTCCTTAGTCCAACAGATGATCTGGGTGAAAATCAGCTCTTTGCTGGGCAGAAAACAGTACAGGTTCTCTTAACACTTGCACACTTTCTACAGTTTTTGAGTCATGAATACAATACTTATCGTCCATTCTTTTTTTTTTTTTGCTAGCTTGTGCTACTATTGCTGGCTCTTATTGCTGTTCCATGGATGCTGCTCCCGAAGCCTTTTCTGTTGAAGAGGCAATACGAAAATGTATGTTTAGGATTTAATTTTTGGTTAACGTGACATTTCTTCTTTGATTACTTTTTTAATTCCGGATATTTGTTTTTACAGATGCACCAAGGCCAATCCTACACCTTAATTGAGGGCACAGAGGAGAGCTTGCTAGTAGAGTCGGACCATGATCCCCACAATCACGAAGAGTTTGAATTTAGTGAAGTTTTTGTGCATCAACTGATACACACCATAGAATTTGTTCTTGGAGCAGTCTCAAATACCGCTTCATACCTCCGTCTATGGGCACTCAGGTTAGTTTTGAGGAACTTGATACGTACTTATATATGCTTATATATATGTGTCTGTAGTTGTGTATGTCAATCTCTTGTTTCTTCTTTGAACACAGTTCATGCATGTACAAGTGTGCATGCATTATTTACACAAATGTACTTTTTATCTGTATGACTTGAGGTAACTGTGAAATTTCTTTTTGTGGTGTTTCAATTTTTCAGCCTTGCCCACTCAGAATTGTCCAGTGTCTTCTACGACAAGGTTCTGCTTCTTGCTTGGGGGTATGTAAATGTACTTGCTTATTACGTCCTCTAGCTCAATCAATTGAACGAGGCCCTGGGGTTAATTTGCAAGAGATGCATTGCCTTTAAGGAGGCCTTTTTTTTTGTTTTTTCGTTTGGATAGTCATTTGACTTGAGCTGTCTGGCCGGGTTTTTAAAACGCATTGATGAAAATGTTCTCTTCCGATATTTTGCAGCTTCAACAATGTTATCATCCTTATTGTGGGCATTATCGTCTTCATCTTTGCCACAGTTGGTGTTTTGTTAGTGATGGAAACTCTTAGTGCTTTCCTACACGCATTGCGACTTCACTGGGTCGAGTTCCAAAACAAGTTCTACGAGGGAGATGGTTACAAGTTCCATCCATTTTCATTTGCAGCCACCGATGACAATGACGATTGAGGCATCATCTCGTCATTGTTGAAGTACTGTGGTGAAGTTTGCGTGTGGATAGGTATGGATCTAAGTTGATTCTTTTATTTGTAATTGAACGCAAAGGGAATTGGGATAATTGTATGCAACTTGCTGGGGATATTAGGAGCCATTTTCAGATTGAGCGCCACCCCTTCTGCTCGTTTATTTGTTATTGAGAGGAATAAGCAGTTCTTAGCCCAAAGATGTGGTAGCTTTTGTGGGCTGTATATAATAATAAATTATTCAACGAACTTTCTGTTTATATATCAATTATTATGTTTATGAGGGAAAAAATGCCGTTGTATCTTTCCGCCGTAGTTTATGACTATACTACTCGTTGCATGATGTTTGTAGCTGCCGTAGAAAATTATCCAGTGTTGGTAAGATCATTTTGACGATGGTCGCCGGAGTAAAATTAGGGAAAACACTTTAGCAATATTTATCTGTTTAGTGTCTACTGTTTTAGGAAATTCCTGTCGTAGCATCTTTGTTCTTTAGCCAATACAAAATTGACTATTGCCATGTTGGCTTCCAAAATTCACCTGTGTGGAACCATATCTGAAGGGTGTAAATGATGGGGTTATGTAATGATGTGTTTTTAATAAATAAAATTTGTCCGTGTTTTATACGCACACGCTAAACGAACAATGACAATTCTCGTGTGCGTACTCGAGATGTAAGACTTTTAAAAAATTTTGAGATTATTACTGGAGTTTTTATTTTTTTTTATGAGACAAATTGCACCTGGGTTGTCTGTCGGCACAATCTTTGCATATTCAGCTCTGCTAAAAAGACGATTACTTTTCATTTAAAAAAAAAAAGTGGTTCTCCTATAAGTAACTTCAATCCTTGTAGTATTTTCTTTAAAGGACATGTTTCTGATATTTTACTGACTTTTATCTTGGAAATTTTTATTTTGGTTGATGGTTGACGAAATTGTACTTGAAATGGATTGTTCAGAACCTTTATTGCAATTTACAGCAATCTGACACAATATCTACAAGTTTCAATACTTTTATAGTAAAAGCGACAACTTCACATTAATAATATAGAAGAAATTGCACTCCAAAGATTAAGTTGTTGGGACGGCAATCCCATTTCAGTCTAAATACATAAGGTCGTAAAAGAGGGAAAAAAAAAGCTGAAATCCCATATGGCGTTGCCATTTAATATCATATGTACACACAATTGGGTCAGCGTGGTCTACATCAGCTTCCCTACTGTGAGGAGGTATGAACAGAAGCCACAGTCGAGACCATGGAATCCACTCCACAGACGTTTCGGCCTCTGCAGATTTTGTAGTACCCACTCTCTCCCCACTTCTCTCCCCATGAGTTCTTAATGATCCAGTATGGCTTCTCCTTCATTCTGACGGGAGCATAACCAGCCTTACCATAACCCACCAGCAACACACCATGGTCCAGTCGCTTTGAGCATATGTAGGGGCACGAAACTCCCCCAACGTATGTCTGCATGAACACCGCGTTGATAGCCACTGCAATTCAACCAAAGGTTGCAATGTTAGTCACACGCAAGGAGCTTGCCCTTGGAACCATTTAATATCAGGAAGTTCACTTGACTGTAAAAACTTTGGGGTCTAGAAGCAAGTTAACCTGCAAGTGGACCGTTTTTCACTAGATTTGCAGCAATTTGTTCCTCGTCGAGGGAGACGACGCTGAAGTTGGCAACTGTTGCAGCAATCTTGGTCTTGTCAAACTTGCAGGTTCCTCGGTCAGTACCTGTGTAACGATAGTCCTCCTCTCGCATTAGCCCTCCAGCTTTGAGTGTGTACTCAAAGGCACTGTTCATGAGCCCACCACTGCATCCAGAGTCGCATGACCCTTTTTCCTCTGGATCACACTGCGATAGTGTAGCAGATTTAATTTAGAAAAGTAAAGAGCAATAATTCAGATATAAAATAATAATAATAACCAGCCCACATAGCTAAAACCAAAATGTAGACACTTCAGAACGATATCCGCTATTAAAACCAGAATAAAGAATCCAAAGTATACTCCACACAAAACTATTCAAGTAGAAACTTCTTTTTTTTTTTTTTTTTGCCAAGATATCAGAGGAGAAAGTCGAAACAGGCACAATTCCAACAACCACGACAACAGTAATAATAATCAGAGACACAATAAAAGCAAAAAGGTCAAACCTCGTGATCGCAATCCACAAGCTGTTGCTCGCTAAGGCTAACAAGCTCCCCAATGGCAAGGAAATGAGCACCTTCCAAGGCACCAGTTGTGCTGAAGCTCCAGCATGATCCACAAGAGCCCTAAAAATCCAAAAAGAACGTCATTTTCCGTCAATTTCTCACATCTCAATCGATCCAAAATCAACAATATCATAAGACACAAGTATATAAACACAACATCAGATTCCTAAGAGTTAATTTAAAAAAAAGGCCCAAAAAAAAATTTTTCAATTTCCAATTAAGAAAATGGTTTCATTTTTTTTTAAACAAAAAAAAAAAAAGATTTTTATAAGCATCGAAACTGTTAGTTTTTTTTTTCTTATAATTATATATAAAAAAAGAACCTAAGTACGATGAAAAAAAAAAAAAATCTAAAAAATTAATTTTTTGATAAAAAAAAAAACCATTCATTAAAAAAAAAATTTTTGACCAAAAAAGTCATTTTTAAAATTCCCTCCATTCCGAAGGTTCATAAAAATCAAATAAAAGAATTAAAAAAGAAAAAAAATCAAGAACCTGATTCTTGACTTCTGTAACGGCTCCATGATCTCTCCAATCGAAGTCCTCGGGAAGATTATCCGTCGGAAGAATCGGAGCCTCATTGGCGTCGGCCGGGAGTCTGAGGCGGCTCCTGAGCCCTAAAAAGTTACGTCGGAACTCGGCGGGGGTTAGGTCGGAGAAACGAGTGACGCCATGGTTCGCCGACGGGTCGAGCCTCTGGTGGCGCCTGGCCCGGCGGAGGTTGGCCTTGAAGACCTCGAATCGGTAGTCGTGCTCCTCCCGGCTCGCGTAGGTCTTGCCGAACCTCTCCTTGAAGAGAGAGAAGTGGTGCTCCGCTCCAAGCCTGACCTCGCCGTTGCCGTCGACGACCTGCCTGATCAGAATGTCGCCGTCCGATTCGCCGGAGACAGGCTCCGCCGAGGAGGCGTGACAGAGGAGGAGAGAGACGAGGAGGAGGAGAGAGAAAGTCTTGTCCATTTTTGAGAGAAAAAAGAGAAAATGGAATGAGTGCTTTTGAGGGAGCTTTGAAGGTTCGGTTTTAAAGATGAGTTCTCCTGGAAGGTGGATCTCCACGAGGAGGATTCTCTGCGGTCGATTTCAGATAATGGAAATATTTCAGTCGTTAAAAGTTGCTGTCGATGATGACTTACAGATACGAACGGTTTGGATTTTGGTTGTTGGATAAACGCGTTGTGCGGGATAGTTGTTGAGTTTGCTTTCCGAATGGGGTTACTGTTATGACCAATGGGAAACGGACAAGTGGCGAAGGTTGAGTGCCGGAGTTGAATGTTAGTTTTATATGACGCGAGTTTCGTGTTCTTTTTTAATTTCTTTTTTGTTTTTTAATAAGTTTGTTTTCGAAAATAACTCATACAAGGAGTACAAGAGGATTCTAAACTGGAATAGATTAATCTGACGGATATAATTTTAAATTGAGAAAATCTTATCAAAGTTTTGTTAAATTGTGGTATTTTTTTTATCTAATATTATTCCAACTTAAAATTGCGTCACGTTAATCGTGCGTCTTTTAATACCATAACGCAAATAATTTTCTTACGAGGGGATAAATTGTTTTGACTGATTTTTTCTTTTTTCTTTTACAACTTTTTTTTGATTATTTTCAAACTTGGTAAGTGTTACAATTAAAAATGGTCTCCAATCTCTGTACTTTTATCATTTTGAGTAAAACAAGGGCACCTTTTGTATGGTTTTGAAAGCTTTTGAAAATATTTTTACTTTTGATATAATTTTTAAAAAATTTTTATTTTTTAAAATAAATTTATTTTTATTTATTTTAAAAACACTATCAAATTAAAACTAAATGGGCCGACGAAAAGGGATCATGAGAAAAGAGTAGAAAAGCCATTGCTGAGGAGTGAGGTCAGAACAGCTGAGAATTGAGGTAGGTGTTTGAAAAAATGGTAGGAATCAGTGGTGAGAACCACTTTTATTGTAGCATGTGAGAGTTTTACATTGTAACAATTTTTTTTATCGGTACTATAGCATGTAAGAACTTTTTACTATTTATAACTGATTTTATGGTGAGACCAGTGGTTTTCACCACTCTCGAACAGGCCAGAGAATTTTATTTTGTCTGTTTGTTTTCCTTTTCCTTGAAAGTTGGGAAGCCAAGGCTCGTGTTACTATGCTTTTTATGGAGCTCGATGAACTTGCCCGGCAAAACGTTCCCAAGGAAGGATGGTTTTGTTTGCGGGTGTAAATTGGAATGAATAAATTAGAGGTTAAAAAAAAAATAAAAATAGGGCCTCTGCTCTGCTCAGAATTTTGATATGTTTATAACTAGTGGAAATTTCTTCTCACTCTTGTGGCATGAGTTCATATGTGAAGCAAAGATAGATAAGTGGGGATTGGTTTTCTAATAGATTTTTCTTTAACATTTTTTCTTAAAAAAAATAATTATATGGAAATACGACGTTTCTCCTTTACAAAAAATATGAGGTTTTTCATTTAATCGATCTTTTAAAAAATTTGATTGAAAATAAAATTGATTGAAATTATCATTTCTTTTGTTTATTCGAGAGCGAGATTTTTTAATTTTGTAATTTGTAAGCTTGAAGTTAGAAAGAATACTACCAAATGTGATAAAAGGAAATTGCAATGAATAAGCTAATTATTAATACTATTAGAAGTAAATAACACGTATTCAAATTCAAACATTAAAAAAATAAATAGGCTATATTTTCTCTTAAATATTTTATTTCTCATTTTTCCATTTTATTTCTTTTTTTCTTTTCACCCTCTATACATGTCTCCTCTTTTCTCTCATACTTCTCCCTTTCTTCAATTTTGCTCATGGCGCCAAAGGAGTAGGTCTAGCCAAAGTCGTGCAAAGGCGTTAGAGGAGTAGGTCTTGCCGAAGTCGTGAGGAGATCACCGACGCATGAAGGAGCAAGTCTCATTGGAGTCGTGTGACGGAGGAGCTCTCCCTGGAGCCATGTGGAGATCATTGTCTGTAATGTCTTAAATTTAAGTAACTAAAATTAGTGTATAAATAGTAATTAGTGTGTCTAATTAAAAATTTAATTTTCTAATTAATCATATTTATTTTCATTTTTTATTTTTATATCTTAATTTTCATTACAAATTATTTTTTGTCAATTAATAAATATTTTAAATTAATTTTTTGTTAATTGTTTTATTAATTTACTATTATGTTTCAATTACAGTTACTCCCACTATTTTAAATGGATTGTTCCTAAAAGCCCACCACCTCACTTAATTGTAAAACGACCCCAAACGGACTTGTTCAGAATTTACGAGAAAACTGAACAAGTCAGGCGTACCATTCTTCAGAAAGAAGCGGTAGCCTCTTGGTTTGCCTTGAAACCACCATCAAGTTTCTGACTTAAAACACCTCATATAATTCATCTCCCTCTTCACACTCTCTCCCTCATGTCACTCTCTCTCTTTCTGTTTCACCAAAAAACCTAGAACTGAAGCTCAACCCTTTCAAACAAAAAACTATAGGCAAAAACTACTCAAGTCAGTGCAAAATTCCATTTAATCTGAGGTAAGAAACTTAGTAAACATTTAATTTTTTTCGTTTATATGAATCTTTTCTGATTTGAATTTTTGAAGTTTGTGTCTCTGGGTTTGGATATCTATGACATAGCAATCAGTTTGTATTTTCGAGTCTTAACGATGATTGTCAACTTGCATGTTGAATATTCGGTTTGGTTTCCATTTTTACATCTGAGCATGAAGGAAAAATCATTAGAAAGAATTAATAAGTGATTTGCACGATTTTTGTGACGGATTTAATCTCTATTAAGCATGCAATTTGATTTCAGACTTGTTCAAGCTTTTTTTTTTTTTTTTTTTTAATTTATGAACAAGTCACAAGTTTTAATACTCATGGTTAAATATGTTGTACGGAGGGTAAAACAAGTTTTATTAAGCTCATACATAGATAATGTGTTTGCATGCATCTAAAATGATTTGAATGAATTGGAGTTTAGATTGAACTAGGGAGCATGAAAACAGAGCAGAGTAAGTGGAGTTTAAATATTATAGCTTGTGGGACCTTTACACAATTGTTTTTTTTTTTTTTTATACCATAATTGCTAAGATTTTACACCGTGGATAATTTAAATTGATGAGTTTAAACAGGTGTACTAAATACACTATAAATTTTATATAAGTAAAGCTTGAGAGAGTGTTTTGTTATTTTTTTAAGTTGAATTATGCTCCATTGAAGTAGGTAAAGTGTCGCATGTATAAAAATAATGAACTTGCTTATCAATGAATACTTTTCTTCTCTACTATTGGTAACCCACCAATCATAGGAATAACTAGGCACGCATGGAATACATGGTCAACTGTTAAAAATCTTGGTCAAAGATTTATAAGGAAAAAGTGTTAGAAAAATAATACACAACGAAATTTTAAAAAATTTTTATACTAATTTTTCAAAACACAGGTTTGACATACTAAATGCATAAATTAACCAGAACTTACTAACCTTATTTGCTAAAAAGCTCCCACAATCGATGAAGAGAAAGGACGCTGTAGAAGGACCTCAACCAACTTACCTTTTTTACTATTCTCTATCCACGACTGGTGTGTGTATGGGCACACTCGTATAGCTCTTCCACCGGACGACTCTCTTTCCAACCAATTGAGAGAACCCAAAGCTATAGTTCGTGATGTGTGAACAATAGCTCATAGGGAGTTTCAGAGTCTTACCAGTAGAGTCTCACTCTTAATCTCTCAATTGATCTAAATAACAATTAGTCTCACTCCTCTATTTTTAGAGGTTGGCCCAAGGGTCAGTTCTTATCAGATAAGGCCTCAAAATTTTGAATCAAAATCAATATCTGATAAAATCCGTGTGAAAACATATGATCTATTTACCGCTTGGTTGGCAAGCCGAACTGGCAGATCGGCCTGCCGAACTTACTCCATCAGTAGGCCGAACTTAAAGATCAGCCTGTCGAACTTATGATTTTTGATCCTTACGAATCTTTATTTTCCCCTTAGTTCTTGAGATAGAGCCTCAATTTTAATTCAAATAACCCAATAAAGAAATTATCTGATTAAAATAGTCAAATCTAGATAATCTATAGGAGAATAAATATTCTTGATAATTCAACAAGTTTATCTTGAATTAATTTATTCAAAATAAATTCAACCGATAAATAGACATGAATTATCTGATCCCAATAATTCAACAAGTTTATCTTGAATTAATTTTTACAAAATTAATTCAACTGATAAACAAACATGAATTATTTGATCCTATCGAATTTTCAGCCAATCTGATAATTTGACACAAGTCACCAATTATTGAAAAAACACGCCGTATCGTTGTAGGATTTATTATAAGCTAGCAACGGAAACCTGATGGACCTATATAGTTTAAGCTTCCGATAATTATAAAACCTAATATCCTATACATACATTTCATAATTATCAACTCTAACACTGCTCCACTAAAAGCTTAGAGCTACACTCTTGAACTATATAGAATCACGAAACTTGTATAGCTAAGTCTCCATTATATATCATAATGTATCGTATCCCATAGGATTATCCATAATCAGTTTAAGGATAAATTCTGTCTTACTTTCCCGATTATTTTTATCTTACATTCTATTATCTCACCTTCGAAAAACTTACCATCCAAAAATAATATACCATTCGGTTATACCTATATATCCAAATGGTTAAGTGCTTCAGTTTTCTAATTACAGGATAACGCATATAAAAGGATATCAACTACTCCTGAAGAAAAGCTATAGATTTCATATATATGAATAACAGGTCTACGCTATCAAAAGTCATGCCTCCAATGTATTGACATGCGTACCAACATAAAATGTAGATATCATCCTTTGGTACATCAAAAGACATTAGTCAAGACAACAGGCCCACTATTCATCTCAGGATTAAGATACAATACAAATGATTGTCTAAAGTGAATCGATTTGCCAAGATAGAATTATTAATCCAAATCAATTCAATTTATGTCCCAATCCAATGCATTGTTACCCATGATAATGCACCAATGTTTCTATTCACGGAGTCCTCTTCCAATGGCCAAGACAAACCATATATATATATATGGATTTCATATATATGAATAACATGTCTACGCTATCAAAAGTCATGCCTCCAATGTACCGACATGCGTACCAACATAAAATGTAGATGTCATCCTTTGGTACATCAAAAGACATTAGTCAAGACAACATGCCCACTATTCATCTCAAGATTAAGATACAATACAAATGATTGTCTAAAGTGAATCGATTTGCCAAGACAGAATTATTAATCCAAATCAATTCAATTTATGTCCCAATCCAATGCATCGTTACCCATGATAATGCACCAATGTTTCTATTCGCGGAGTCCTCTTCCAATGGCTAAGACAAACCATCTCCCGTTAGGAAAATAGACAACATAACAATCTTTGCATGAATAAAGTGCTCAAATTTATTTGCTTGATTGCATATCTTTTATTTAGATCGTCACCTTAAGAATCGTGTCTTCCGCATAATCTATCCATCATATGCCTAATTCTTAAAGGTTTATTCCAATAATCTCAAACTATTGTTTGCTTAACATACATTCAACAAATATAAATGTAAAGAGGACAATAGTTTGATATATACAAAATAAATAAACTCTTTATTCATAAAAATATTTCTAAAAGCATATTATATTTTTTACTCCTTAGGGCATATATGTCTAACAAAAAGGCCAAAAAAATAGGAAACTTCCAAGAAATTCTCACTTTTGTGGTCAATTTTTAACAAGCATTGTAATGTTGATGGGGCATAATTAGATAATTATGTGGAAAAAATCAGATAAAAACGAATGAAAATTCCTCCTTTTGTTTGGCTCATTGACCCTACAAGCATTTCATTCGACATAACAAAAGTCAAGGGAAAACAAAATGCCAACAACCTAATGCTTGCTTATTTAATTTACCTTTTTTTTTTTTTGGCCTTTTCAATTTGCTTTGCAAGTACTGACTTTTTGGAACAAAAATTCCAATGCTACAACAAATATAGTTATCTTTTAAAATTCTACTATGTCAAGTTAATTTAATATTTGTATTATGATTTTATGTCTATTTGTCTTCCAATGTTTTATTTAAATATTCGACTAATTGATAACATTATTGTTTTCCTAACTAGTCTTAATTTATATTTTTTTTTCTTAATCACGTAACGAAAGGACTTAGCAGTTAGCTAGCATGCGCATGAAAGTACTAATTAATTGTAATATAATTTGACGTATTGTCTTCTTTTAGCCATTTAATATTCTGAAAACAAGTTCTTTCTGGGCAATGATACTTAAATGTTAAAGTCCCAAAAGAGGACTGATTGATTAAAGTAATAAACAACTAAGATAAAAAAATAATGACAACGACAAAATAAAAAATAAAAAAAGAAGCAATTCTAGTACGTCGTGATGAAAATGACATTGTTGTATATTACAACATTAATTGTATGTATTTTGAAGAGTGACCGAAGGAATAGTCTAAATAGTGCATAGATTATTTGTGATGTCTAACTAACGCGTAATTACATCATGTTATGTCATTTGAAAAATTAAAAATGTTGTTTCATTGATTTTTTCATGATTTAATGTTTAATAGGGTATTTGACAAAATTCTCGTGTTAAATAAGATCTATAAAGATTTCCAAATCAACGTCGATCGGCAAGCCAATATCTAAGTTTGGCAGGCTGGTGGAGCATAAATCATTATGCAAATCGGTTCGGTCAGTAGGCTGTGTCTGAGTTTGGCAGGCCGATGCCATAGTTTGACAGGCTGGTGCTTGAGTTCGGTATGTCGACCGAGCGCCAATCCTGTTACGTGTTTTCACACATTTTCATTTGGATTATGACCCAGCTTCAAATTTAGAAGCCTTATCTACGTGAAATTGACTCACAGCTACCTACTATCTTGCTTTTATTGTTATTGAGATCATCGGAGAAATTTAGAGAGAGTTTCCTAGTAAGAGAAACTCTAAAACTCTCAAAGGACTATTGTTCAACATCCCGAACTTTAGTTCTTGGTTTCTTTTGTGTGGTTGGAAAGAGACGTTGGCAAGTAGGAGAATTGAACGATGTGTACCCACCTACACTCTAGTCATAGAAAAAAGAATAGCAAAGAAGACTAGTTGGTTGAAGTTTTTCCCGATGTGATTCTCGGTAGCAGTTCTGTGGAAGTTTTTCCTATCAGAAGTGTGGTTCCAATTTTAAAAGGTACGGAAGATCTTTTATTAATTTATAAACTTAGCATGTCAAACTTGTTATTTAGAAAATACTTTGATTTAAAAATTTTAAAATTCTGTTGCATTCATGTTTTCCAATAATTAGTATCACAGATAGGTTTTACGTTAATTTTATGGGTTTGTGATCATGCTATGTATATAAATTATATGATCTTAATCTCTCCTATGCTTGAATTATATTTTTAGAGAGTTAGTATTTTAAGGTTTCTATATTAATATATTTTGTCATAAGATTATATGGTAAATATTAATTAATTAATTATTGTTAATTAAAATTCTATTTTAATTATTATATTAATTAATTAATTGTGCAGGTTATGGCTCCTTAGAGATTAGAATGTGTATATAGGTTTTTCATGTAATTACATGACATCTATCGTCACCGTTCAAGATTTATTATTTTAATTTTGATTTGTAAAATTTATATTAAAATAATTATTTAAAGTGAATATAGATCTAAAAGATGGAGATGATTGTAGTTCTATGTGTTTTTCTGTGTTTATACATTTTTATGTTTTTGAATTGTTTACAAATAAATTGAAAACTACATAAATTTTTTTTTTTTGGAAAAGGTTAGGAAAACATTAGTTTAGTGTCGGTCGACAAGCTGGTTACACTGGACAGGGTGGTTACTTAGAACTGACTGGCCAATGGTCAAAGACCAGTAGGCCGATCGTGGGAGTAACAATTTTTTTAAAAAACGGTGTGTTTTTTAGGTGCAATTTTTATTTTATTTTTTGAGACAATTTTGAGAAATATGAAATTTTATGATAACAAAAAAAATAAATTTTTGATCTTTATAAGATTGAAAAATTGAAGATGGACATCACATGACGAAAGATACAACGAGAAGATACAAGATGAAGAATCGATATATGTTTTGGTTGATCTTTTGTAATCTTTATTTTCTTTTCTCTAGGATGGAATCATGATGTTACAATTGTTTATTATATTGCTTGTTGCGTTGTTTGTTTGCATTATAATATGTTTTGCTCGGTATGTTGATAACATGTCATGTAGAATATGAAGTGCAGCTTATTATAAATTGTTCATCTATGTTAACATAAAACCTTGATTTCTAAAATATTAAGTGAGAGAAGGTTTTCGAAGAGAGGACCTAAGGTCTTCATCGTTGGTCTATATGTAATACATAGTGGTACCGACTTCTAGGAAGGGATTGCATCATGAATCAAGTTAGATATCTAATAGGATAATTTGCTTTAGCATAATTTATTGTTGTTCACCTCTAGGTGTCGATTATAAATTATGGATAAACTTGTTGAAATGATGGTTATACACTTAAGATTAATTTTATTATTAACCTCCGTTAGGAGCTCTGTTAATAAAGCTAATGGCCAAAGAAAACAATTATTAGTACATACTAGCTTAGACAGGTCTTGGATGGTATATACTAATCGAAAGGGATCTGTGTTCCTAATTGAATTTGACAAGTCTCTCCTAGGCAGCTTGTTGAATTCTAAGTTAGAGATTATTATTGTAAGTTTGTGATTTTTTAAAGGTTTTGACTCATAAACACATTGCATGCTTACTTGTTTATGTTATCTTACTAAATTGTTATTGAATGTTTGCTTATGTTTGATATATGAATCTTTGTTGTTGATCAAAACGTCTAAAAGCACTTTATCTTTGATACTCAATAAAAACTCTTTAATTGATGAGAATTATAATGATTGGAAACAGAACCTAAATATCATCCTATTCTTTGAGAAATTAAAATTTGTGTTGACAACACCGTGTCCTACTGCGCCTACTAGCGAATCCACTAATGAACAAATCCAAGCGTATGATCACTGTAAAGATGTTGATGATTAGTCTCGTTGCTATGTAATGACTAGCATGAATAACGTGCTATAGGCTCAACATGAAGATCATGAGACTACTCGACAGATCATGGATAATCTTGATGACATGTTTGAAGGCCAAGCCTTGATGAAGCGACAAAGGGGCCCTTCGAAAGCTTCTTAAACTGTAAGAAAAAACTGACGACGCCTGTGAAAGAGCATATGATATTGGTCAAAGATTACCTCACTGAGGCTTAAACCCATGGAGTCAATATTGATGCTGAGTCACAGATGACTATGGTCTTTGAGACTCTTTCTAAGGAATCCCGTTTAAAGCTTCATATAACTTGAGCAGTAGATAGGATTTGACCTTAATTGGGTTGATGACGTAGTTACAAGAACTCAAAAATCTAATTAGGGAAGCTCCAGTTGGTAGCAAGGCAAACTTGGCAGTTGAATCTAGTTTCAATTTAAACTCTGGGAATGAAAAGAAGCAAAAGACTAAGAACGAGAAGTCTTCTGCTATGGCAAAATGCAAGGATAAGAAGAAAAAGACGAGAAACCCAAAGAACTAAAGTGTTTCTTCTACGAAAAAGTTGGGCATATAAAGAAGAATTGCAAGGACTTCCAATTTAAAGGAGGTAAATGTGAACTTCTGGTTATTGAGACTTGTTTAGTTGAAGAATCAAGTGACACTTAGGTCATAGATTCTAAAGTGACTAATCATGTTTGTGTTTCTTTGAAGGGGTCAAGGAAATGAGAAGTTTGCTACATAAGCACTTCACACTTCAGATGGATGACAAATTCTTAGTGTTAGTTGAAGCAATGGGAGATGTCCATCTTTATTTTGATAGTTATAGGAGTTTAGTTTTGAGGGATTCTTTTTATATTTCTAAACTTTAAAGGAATTTAACTTCTATAACTTGTTTATTTAGGTAACACCCGAGCATTTTTACTGTATTAAAGATGTAATAATTTAAAGATTATGTTAAGACAAAAATACAGTTTAAGAAAAAATACTGTATATTAATATAAAAAATTAAACAATATTAGAATAATACAGTGCAAGGAAGCACATTGATAAATTTATGGAGTATGAAAATTACACTACAAAAGTAATGTAGTGTAGGAATTGGATTGTTTAAAGTTAAACAGTATAGAATTGGGAGGTTTAAGTTGAAGCAGCATAGGAATAATATTGTTTAGAGAATATAAATGGATAAGAAATGTTGTAGCAATATGGAGAACATACAAATAGTATAAGAAAAATACTGTCAATATAAATTTAGACTATACAAAGTTAGATAATATTGGAATTACATTATGTGGTAGATGTAAATAAGTATGGGAAGTTGTGGGATCTCATGAACAGTATAGAAAAGAACACTGACAGTATAGAAAAAATACTATCAGTATAAACTTTGACTGTATAAAAAGTCTTTGGGGAACCCACCATAGGACACCAAAATGAATAAGAATTTGCCACCACACCCCTTGAGGTGGGCCAATCCCACCATGCCAAATTACCCCTTGATGTGGCCAAATCAAATTTTGGCACCTTTACCCTTAATGATGCTTAAGGGTGACTAAGCATGGTTAGTCACCAAAAAGAAAAAAAAGAATGAAACAAAAGGAAAAAAATTGGGACACTCCAAGGGTGGAGAATGTTAGACATGTATGCCCTAATGGAGTAAAAATGTAATGAGTTTTTGGAGACATTTTTATTAATAAAGAATTTATTAATCGTATACCAAATCTTGTCCTCTTTACGTTCATATTTGTTGAATGTATGATAAGCAAACAATAGTCTGAGACTGTCGGTCTAAACCTTTAAGAATTGGGCATATGATGGACAGATTATGCAGAAGACACGATTCTTAAGGTGACGGTCTAAATCATAAGATCCGCAATCGAGGGAATAAAGTTGGGCGCTTTATTCATGTAAAGATTGTTATGTTGTCTACATCCCTATTGGGAGATGGTTTGTCTTGACCATCGGAGGTGGACTCTGTGAATAGAAACATTGGCACGTTGTCATAGGTGACGATGTGTTGGATCGGGACATAAAGTGAATTTATTTGGATTAATAATTCTGTCTTGGCAAATCGATTCACTTTAGACAATCATTTGTATTGCATCTTAATCCTGAGATGAATAGTGGGCCCGTTTCTTGACTTGTGTCTTTTGATGTGCCAAAGGGTGACACCCACATCTCAATAGTGGTATGCATGCCGGTACGTTGGAGGCATGACTCTTGATAACGTAGACCTGTTATTCATAGATATGGAATCCATAGCTCCTTTTTAGGAGTAGAGATATCCTCTTATATGCGTTAT
>CAMOHE010055063.1:9758-33249 GCA_946598075.1 Artocarpus hirsutus
CCCCCCCCCCCCCCCCCCCCCCCCCCCCCCCCCCCCCCGGCATACACGGCAGCCTTGGTTCTCTTTGTCCCAAAATTTTGTTCAAAACAAATTCCCCACATAACCTTTTCCAAGCAAGTTTCAAGTAGGATCAAGCTTTAAGCTTAAAGTTTTCTTAATTTTCAAGGTAAGATTCAAACTTTTCTAAGTTTCTCTAGGCTTTGGGATTGAAGGGGGATCTAATAAGGGTTTTTCTTGTAATGAATCATGCCTAGAAAGTTGACAAACCAAAGGAGTTGAAGGTGTACAAGCTCACCACTTTTCTTAGGTAAAAACCTAACCTTCAATGTTAAGTTCTTGGTTATGTTTGCTTTGTTTTGTTTTGTTCTCAAGTGTAGCATGCAAATATTTAAGTAACTTATGGTATGTTTGCCTAATTTTAAGGTATGTGATGGTGATGAGTAGAAAAAATAGGGGTGTATGCTTAGAACTTAATATGGTTTTGAAACAAAGTAAATTTATAAACTTTGTGTGATTTTTTATAAGGAATCGAATTTGGCATATTCAAACGTGATTATTTACTAAAGAGGTAATAGTGGGGTGTATAGTGTTTAAAAGCAATTTTTTGTGAAAATTAGTAAAGGACTAAATTAAAAAGATTTTCACAAGCTTGGCAGTTTTGAAAAATAGCTACAAACTCCATTGTGCAGTGGAAATTTTAGAATAGTTAAAACATGAAAATTGTAGATCTCGACGAAACTATTTAAAATCATGGACAGTTTGTTGAAATTCGTAAAGGTTTATGAATATCAATTTTATAAAATTTTATCACAAAATTTCAAAAAAAGTAAAAGGACCAAAAATGTTTTTCAACAAAAGGAATTTGGGTAAGATAATTCGAAAGAATTTAACCCTTGCAAACAATCGAGGCTAATAGTGTAAAAAGATTATTTGGTCCTGGGAGCAAAATCGTCAATATTTTCAACATCTGGGATAAAAGTTTTGCTAAATTTGGGTTTTATTGCAAAATGAGAGAACCAATACCTTGAATTTTATCCCATTGCCAATAAAAAGCATTTTTTACGTGAGTTAACAAAAAAAGGCGCAAGAAGTTTACAAGGGCCGTCAAGGGCAAAAACGTCATCTTACACAAAACAGCCCGAACGAACCCCAAGAACACCTAAAATAGAAAAAACACCTTTAGTAAGAATTTTTCCCTTTTTCTTTAGAAACGATAAGGTAATATGAACCAAGGGGGATCGAGCCCTTAGTGATCAAAGGTTGTGAATCGAATAATAACCCGATTTAGTAATTGACGAGTATATTTTATCGACTTATAGATGAATAGAGATAATTTGGCAGAACACTAGACGATTAGTAGAGGAACTTGAAGTTAGCCTACGTTGTAGCATACTTAAGTAAGTTCGAACCTTACCTATAGTATGGGATAGAGGATTATTGAATAAAGTAGTTATATAAATGAATTTATGTATTTAATACATTTAAAGGAACATGTATCGTGTGCACATATTATAGGTAAATAGATCATCATGCATGGTATGGTAACCTTAACTAAAGAACTAGTAAATGAATCACCAGACGAAGAGAAAAGTGTCATACCAGCTCCTGACTCAAGAGGAGTTCTAAGTTAGGTTTTTGGTCTCGGTGTTATGATGGCCCATGTGCACATTTGGTACGAATGCTCGGGCCTTAGTTGAAGGTTAAATTATCAAGAAAATAATAAATGTTCATAAATAAGCATAAATGGATCATGCATACAAGTAGGTTATGCATGTGAGCTATGTTTGGACTTACTAAGAATTAGCTCACCTAGTTATTTCATGCTATAGATAATGCAGCTAAAAGGTCAGAGTAAGATCACTAATGAGTTGGCAGTAGGGCATGAGCAATGTGTAGACTAGGGTAGGGACACCGCCATTAAAATGTTTTCGCTCAGTATGTATATTAAATAATTTGGAGTTGCTGTATGGAAAGTATTAAATATAAGTTATAATGTAATACAAACAAGTCAAAACTCTTTGAGAAATGTTATGTTAAGAATATATATATATATATATATATATAAAAGAAGGTTTGTACCCGTATGTGTGTTTAAATATTCCAAAAAAAATAATTATGCTTCGATTTTTATAGCTATGTACGTAAAAAAAAGTGTTAAGGTACAACCTGAAGAATGTCGAGTCTTCACAATACGCTTGGCTAAATATCGACCACTTTATAAACATTTCACAACCAAGTGAAGTTTTGATTCTTCGACATTAGGGATATATATATATGTATATATATATGGATTTAGTATATACAGTTTCTTAACCTGTATCAAACTACAAGTGCTGCTAATCCAATACGCGGATTGGTTTAGTTTACGCGGTTTGGTCGATTTTATCTTCTTCTTTTTTTTTTAATTTACTAATGTGAATTGAATCCAGGCTCTTTTAGATTCAACCCACATCTCACTCACCTCACGTCATTTCCCCAATGCTCACTGTGGTTTCATAGTTTTTATGATAATCCTAATCCTAGCTAAAGCTCTACAATAATGAAGAACACAATTGGTTAAGTATCTTTAAATTAACATTATTAACACATTTTATAGTGTAGAATATTATTAATTTGCAGGGAAAAAGAATGACCAATCTTATTTAACCATATAAAATTGTAATTCCTCTTACTAATACACTAGTAAGATCTAGTATAAAAAATACACTATATATTAGATTAGACCTTACAGTTTTATAAATAATGGAGTTATAATCTCATGGAGATGAAAAAGATTTTTCAAAAAAAAAAATCCTAACGTAATCATGTTTAGGCGACGGTAAGAAAAGAGAAGTGTTGGGGCTAAAAAAGCAAAGAAGGCGACCTCTATCCCGTTTATAATTCTCACTAACTGTTTCGTTCTAGAAGATTTTTAAAAATGACTTTTTGAAAAAAAAAATTTTGGTCAATGACTTTTTTTTTGTCTTTTTTTGGCACAAAAAAAAACAAGTTTTTTGGGCATGAAAACGAATCCATTTTTTTTTCATTTTGTTTAGGTTTATTACTTTGCTACAGTTTTTTTCTTTATTTTTCTGAAAACAACTGGGACAATTTTTTTTGCTAAAAAAGCGTGTTTTTTGGTGAAAAAAAAAATCATTTCCCCAATTAAAAATTTTTTTTGGCCTCTTTTTCAAATTCATCCGTTCCAAAATCTTCTTCTCTTTTTGATGGCCCTAATGATTAGACCGAGTGCCATGTAGAATTAAGACATGATTAAGGGTTTTGAGATTTTGAAAATTGCTAGAATTGGTGACCTGACCTATCATTTCTCTTCTCACGCCAGAAGTGCTATAAACTGCAGTCTGCTACAGTTATGCCGAACAACTATGGATAGATGATGGGAAGGAAAAAAAAAAAAAACTAATGGAAATCTCTTGTATTTGAAAACCGAAAAGAGAATGAATAAATTTTTTTTCTTCCTAACATGATATACAAAACAGCTTGACAGTCTTAATTGAAACTCAAAGTTCAAATCAACACTATCAAACTCTCGTATGTTATAAAAATAAGCTTCAATATAAAATTTTAACATGTTTTAATACTTTCCGTTCAAACTTTTAATTTCAACTTATTTTTTAAACGATAACCACAAGACCACCATCTTTGGACACTTTTTTTTTGGTGTGTGAAACGATTTTGGCACATTAGCAAGGGGAGGGAAAAAAAGATGTCAAGATCTACAAACTAAAGGACCCAGGAACAATATTAAATAACGAAATAAATATTTTGCAAGAAGATCCCTGAATCATGAAGAGTAGTGGCTTTTCTTCTCTCTACGTGTGTGGTTCGCACGTGAGAGCTTCTGAATCCCCACAATAAATAAACAAAAATCCAATTTCAGTATAGAAACTAGGTGGGCCAAAACCAAATCGTGTTCACTTCCCTCGAGGGCTTTCGCTCTCTGCTCTTTCATCAAATTTGGAAAAATTTCACAAAACTCTGGGGCCTTTAATGGCTCCCCAACAATAAAATAATTCACGAGGGCCCAAAAAGCAACTGGATTGCTAAAGGTCATGGGTGGATCCCACACACACCCACTTTGTATTTTTATAATTCAAACCAGCTGAGAGCCCGAGATACATTTTCTTTCTTTTTCTTTTGTTTTTCTCTGCTCGATTCCAAATTCCATAAGAATACAAAAATAGAACCAAATGTATGTGCTACTCTGAATCACTGTCCACGCTTTCCATCCCTTTCAGCCCCCTTCGCTTTTGCTGCATGCGCAAGCCACACCAAATCAGTAAACATCAACTCCCAAACTTAAAACCAAAAAAAAAAAAAATTCCAAGAAGTTTCAAAATGATTTCTAATAGAGCAATGTTTTCACTCGCTACTAACGAAATAGTAAAATCTAATCTAAGAAATATATTAGATATTAAATTTAGACCCACAATTTTTTTTTTTGACTGCTCTCTATCTAAAAAATACATTAAATATCAGAGATTGAAAAGGATTTTTCTTTCTAATAACCTAAAAATGCTAGGCATTATGACAGGACATATAACATATATACAGTGTATTTGCTGTGTTTTAAGTTCTCAACTACTCTGACTCTTCTCTTGGTTACCTTTGGGCAAAGCAAGTACATGTAGAGAAAAAAATAAATACAAATAAAGAAGTAACTTGTAACTTTTAGCACAATAACCATTCAGTATGAGGCGCTCGGACCATTATCATGAGCTCTCTCGTAAAACTCCGTTTTAACCAAGGCATTAGGAAAAGGAAAGAATAGTATTTTTGACACCAGAACAAACGCAGAAGGGAAAAAGCCAAAATCTATGCTAAGATCCAACAATAACAATAATAACAATAAGAGAATCTTTACTGTAAAGAAGAGAATTTTGCTCTACTAGTAGAGAAAGATGTTTTCGCCGTTAAAAATTAGCATTTTGGTGGTTGGATTATGATCGGGAAGCAATTCTTTATTACGCATTGTAAATTTTTAGCTTGAATAGTTACATATCAAGCGTTAAAAAGTTACTGTGACGATTGGTGGTGTAAAATTACTTCTTGGCAATAAAAATTCCCTAATAATAATAAAAGCGTTCCTAACTTAAATTTTCCACTAAAAACAAATTCTCTACTCCAATCTAGCGGTATCTAAATTTCTGGGAAAACAATCCCAGGAGAGAGGAGACTAATCGGATCAATGCGTAGAAAAATTCCCAGAAACTACCTATAAAAAGCCACGTAAGTAGTGGCAAAGAAGAGCAGGTCTTACCTTCTTCACACATTTCCTCTCCCTAACTTCATAGCGATTCCTTGTCAAGTCAGAAAGCCACATCCCCGGGAAACAATACTGCCAAAAGCACAAGGTCCACCACCAACAAAATTATTTATTTCGCAAACAAATATTAAATTATAGTTTTGATACATAATACACAGCAGGCAAAAATAAATAAATAAATATACCTGAAGCGCTCTATCAATGTTCTTAGCCCTTTTCTTGGGCCTCTGGGGCAGCTTCGTGCCTTTCATTACAAGGAAATCATCTTCCTTCTCCTTTCTTGATAAAGCAATATGAATTCTGGGCCATTCCATCGTCTCAACGTTCACCTTCTCTTCTCTTGAAGCAGTAGTAGTACGTGCGGCACCACCTTCTCTTTCAGTTTGCAATGCAGCAGAGTCGTGATTTGAGCGATCGGCTTGAGTTGAGGAACTATTTGGCTTATCATTTGCTGATCTTCCCGAAGAAGAAATCTTCCTTTCGTTCTTTTCCTGCGGTGGAGATCGTTTGCCCGCCATAGATCTAGAAGCCGCACGGTTGTTGCTCACATAGTTTCTTGATGGTGATCCATTTACAACACCAGATCGATCTTCCAGATTCCTAGTCATGACGGGCCAAGAAATGATGGTAAGAGATGGCTGCTCAATTTGTGGTATTTGCTTTTGGATTGGTTTCATAAAGGTGGGGGGCAATTAGAATGGCTGAAAAGTTCTAAACTTGCAATTCAAGACCAATAAAGCAAAGGGTAATACCGTACACAAGAGGAAAATACAGAGTTTAATACCCACCTAAAACAAAAAATGAAATAATAATTATAATTATAATTATAATAATATTAACAACAATAACAGTATGTTATAAATACTACAACTTCCAAAGAAAGAAAGAAAAAAAAGTTCTTCTTAAAGATCGGACAAAGGATCATTAGGTATTGGAAGGATGATCTGTAAAATATAAGAGAGGTTGAGGGTTTAAATTAAAAAGCGGGGAGTTTTGGGCAATACTCGCAAAACCTCATCAAAGCTAATCAGTGATAAGAAGCAAAGACACCCAGGAGAAGAAAAGGACGACTGGAAGTGGACCTGTTGGCGATACCCACCAAAAAAAAGGTCATAAACGAAATTTTGTAACATCTAGAGGGCAGAAATGTAAACCTCAAGGTTAAAAACGCTAGTCTTCGCAGCGGATTGGCAACCTAAATCTTCCTAAAAAAAAAAAAAGCAACCTAAATCGACAAGGGGAATGGTTAGATTAGACCCAGAAACACCATAATATCAATCAAAGTTTCAACCTTTCTCAAGAAATCATCACAAGAAATCTATCTCAGTCTGTAGTCCCTATAGACAATAGAGATCATCAAATAGAAATAATAAAGTAACGACAACAGAACCAGAAAATCAAACAAGATCCACCCAATCTTGATGATAAAATACATGCCAAAACTAAATCGACGAGAGTTGATTGACAGACACTTTTACCTGCTGGGATGAGAACCGGAGGAGTCTTTTCGAGCTCTGCCGTGAGACGAAGAAGAAAGCAACGGCGGTGGAGGAGGAGGCGGCGGAGGCATGGCCGTGATTGGGAGCTTCTCTGAGGGACCCACCACTCTCCTTTGAGGTTTAGGACCCTGTTGTTGTTGTTGTTGTCGTCTGGCCTGGGCAGCCGATGATGATGATGAAGAGTCGTCGGTGATGGCTCGGATCTCGGTCCTTGAGACCCTCGACCTTTTCTTATGACCCCATTGCAAGAGAATATCGCCGCCATGGCTGGGGCTGGGGCTGGGGCTGGGGCTGCTCTCCGGTCTCTGCTGGGTCGTCGTCTCATGATGGGATTGGTTGTTGTTATCAAAACTAGAAGTATTATGATGCTGGTGATGATCTTGGGTTGTTGTTCTAGATGGGGATCTGAATCTCAAGGCTTTGGAGGTTTCGAAAGAAGATGAAGAAGTTACGGCGTTTATTGATGGAATTACGCTTCTCCCGTTCTCCATGTTGCTGGGCTTTTTGCCATTGCTGTGGGGAAGACAATCTGGGCTTACTCTCTGATATCTGTAAAACACTCAAACAAGAATTTTGGTTCAGAAAACTAAACAATAAACAAACATTTTGAAGAAAGAAAATGAAGAGAAAATGGGAGATTTCTTCAATCTGATTATCAGACAACATCACATTTCAAAATCTCGACGTGACCCAAAACTGGAAGTTGAGAAAAAATAGGTCTCAAATGCAATAAAGAGAGGCCAAAACCGAATATCTCCAGAAACGAGCAATTGATATGGAGATTGAAGAGAAAAACTAGCAAAGAAGCAAAGAAAGGAAATTCCAAAACGATTCAGATCAGTAGAGAGAGAGTGTGTGTTGAAGATAATGGCTGATTTTGGATCGAATGCAATCTGGAATTCCGAAAACGAGAATCAAATCAAGAATCCAGAGACTGACAAAAAAGAAACGACGGGTTTGAGAATAAACTGAATTTTTGTAGGAACACAACAAGATCGCTGTCTCTCACTGCTTCTGAATGATGAATCTGAAACACATAACAATAAAGAAACAAGATGATCTAAGGCGGCAGAAAAGCCGATCTCGAATCAGAGAAATCCAGTATGGCCACTTTTCCCGAGAATCAAACAGAGCAAAATTACACCCAAAAAAAAGAGAGAATTTGAAGGCGGCGACGAGACCTCATCATTTGTTTTCTGTCGTTGGCGGTGGAGAATTAATTTCAATAGATCAGCGAGTTAGCGAGTCGCTCACTCACTGAGATGCTCTAGTTGTGTGTTTGGGAAGAGAGGAAAAGAGAGAAGATGAACAATGAACACTGGATCATGTCCGTTTGAAGCCGAAAATCCCTCAAACCAACAGAAAAGAAAACCGCTTCTTTCTTTCTTTCTCGGCGTGTTAATCAGCACCAAGCAATTCACAGATTCATTCGACGGAAGCATAAAACACATCTCAGGGTGCCATAGATATATATATACACACATATATATGTGTGCGCATATATATAGAAAGAAGTGGGAGAAGAGAAGAGGAATAGACCACAACAAAGCCCAAAAACACAAACAATGGAAAAAATAAATTAGAATAGGAAAGAAAAAACAAAAGAAAAAGAAAAAGAAAAAGAAAAAATGAGAGCCCTTCTGGTTCTTCTGCCTCCTCCTGCAATAGCCAGGAAGTGGGCGACCAAAACTTATAAAAACAGTGACTTTTTAATTTAGTGATTTTATTTATTGTATAACAAAATAAAATTTGAAAAATACCCCTTACGGTATATTTTTTTAATTTCTCTAGATGGCTTGTTATTTCATCAAACATTTTAATTTATCTATAAAATAATGTACTTTGCATTTTAGAAATCTTTAAAAGTGAATCACTGAATTTGAAATTAATATTTTTTTCATTGACAGTAGATTTTCACCTCTCAATATAGAGGAATTTACTCTTTGTAGTTTCTGAATAGATCATAAACAAATACTAATTATGTGTTTTGATTTTATTATCTTAAAAAAAAAAAGAAAACTTAAATTATATAGACAAGCTGTATTGCAAATGGTAAATCTGTCAATTACTATTTGGCTATAAAATTATCATCAAAGTTGCAACAGTTGATTTTCAACTCTAAAAAGAGAGCAATTTACTGTTTGTAGTTTCTAAATAAATCATAAACAAGTACAAATTATGCATTATTTTTCTTTTTAAAAAAGCAAACGAAAAACTAAAAATTCTATTTTAAAACCAAATTGTAAAAGATAAATTCATTAATTAGTATTTGGTACACACCATTATCAATAGGTTATAAAGAATCAAATCACTTACTTAAGGTCATGAGTAAGATACATATCGGGGGAGGTAGGATTGGGAGAAAATCTAGTATTGATATTGAGCTCTACCTAGATAAGAAAGAAAAAGAATAAGGGAACTAACAAACTAGCGGGTTTTTAAAATTTTTTGAAGTAAATGTCAAGTTTTGAAATGTAATGACTCTACTTGTATAGTTGTTATTGAAGTACATAATCTGAACTTAAACATATTTTAATATAAAGTACTTAAATTTGTAGAATATTTTAGAAAATTGTAATAATAATTTCTTAAGATTTATTATTTTAAAACCGACATAATAATAATTTCTTAAAACTTATTCTTTTAAAACCTTTCGTAATTAAAACTAAAACTTTCAAAAACATTTGTAAAATTAAATATCGTTACAATTTTCTTACATGAAAATTTACATATATTTATTACACAATCTATTGCAATATTTTAAGCCATAAAATTCTTTCGACTAAAGTTGTATGACCACAACCTTGGTTTTCAAGCCATACTTGCGTAATATCATTTAGTTATTTATACATATAATAAAATAATAATGCAAAAATTACATTTGTATAAATGGTATCCATTCCCATCTCTAACATCCATTCACCGCTCACCACTGCCCATCAAATATTGCTAACAAGTTTCTTACTTATAGCAAGAATATAATTGGATGAGCTTTCGCTCAGCAACTAAAAAATTATACTCGCAAAACATGATTGAAAAACATTGAATAAAAATATGCATAAACATTTTTTGCTTGCTTTTATGCTTACTTTCACTCAGCAAGTAGAAAATCTGTCATCAAATATTGCTGACAGGTTTCTTACTTACAATAAGAACATAATTGAATGAGCTTTCGCTCAGCAAGTAGAAAATTGTACTCTTAAAACATGATTGAAAAACATTTAATAAAAACATGCATGAACATTTTATGCCTGCTTTTAGACTTGTTTTGTGCTTAATTATTCAAACCTTATCTTATCATACTGAATGGGCTTGGATGTTTATACTGATTGTGCACGATCCTCGGGAGGTTAGGGTTCGCGAGGTCTCAACGACATCGAGATCATAAACCAAACTAAACTGAACATAATGCCTTCCTATAGGTCAATAGGTTGGTACGACATTCTTAACTTGTCTTGTCTTATTTGTTTCCCTTATCTTGTTATGTGTATGCAATATGATATGTTACTACATAGCATCACATATCATATAACATAAACATGCTTAATTGAAAATAAGTGAGCTGTATAATTTGTTACTGCATACCTCACACGCTGCTCATAGCACAATCATAATATAACATGATATGGCACGACATGAATATAATAAATCATAATCACAACATAACTCACATGGCGTATCATGACGTGGCATAAAATGACTTAGCATAATATAGTATGTTGTTTCATAACATAACATGACAATAAATATCATAACATAACATGGCATGACATAACACTGGTCATGCATTTCATAATTTTCATAAATCATATAAAAGCATTTTAATTTGAAAATCATAGATTTCATACTGTAGGCGAGATTCCTACTTACATAGATTCCAAGCTATGCAGTTCCAATTGTATCTTGTCAGTTCTACAGTCCCAATAACATCCTTGAAAATAGTCTTAGAGGGACCTTAAATGAATAGGAATGCTTCTTGAAGATTGCTCATTACTAGAAATATCATTCTAGGCTCTATTACTCTAGTCTGTTTCATCTTAATTTGCGTAGAGCTGATACCAGACAATTTTTAACGGAGTAGAATTAGATTAAATGGAGGGTACTGTTGTGTTAGGAACATTAAAACGAGTCAAGAACTGGTCTTAGATCGCTCATCGAAGGTTGGGAGTACAAAACTCAGGGCTCATTAGAGTTTGGCCACCTACGGTGGCACGTATGGCACATGCGGTGGCTTTGGTGATCGAACAACAATGACACTTCGACTCCTAGTAGTTTTCGACTTCCTGAATTCGTTAGTGTGGTTAATTTTACTCGATTCAGCCTCAAACATCACAGATCTAACTCAAAAGTTTTGGCCACATAAGGTAGCACAAACGACAATTTTTCGGCAATGGTAGCCTGAAATTAAGTTAGGCCTTTTGCTCCTTATGTCACTCTAATCATTTTCCATGTGGTGGTGCACCTCACCACCCTTGGAAACAACAAAAATAATGAGGGATGGTGGCAGCTTATGATGGCACTATGGGCCTCCTCTGTCTGAAGTGGTTTGTAGCAATTGAGGGTCAGGATTTACTCTTCATCCTCTTTTGAACTTGTTGGTACCATCTGTAACAACCCAACCTACGCGACTATTACTTAACTTCATAATCTTAATACTTAAACATATTTTAATATGAGGTCCTTAAATTTGCAAAATATTTTTTTTTTTCAAAGCATAAATACAATATTTCCCCTTTTTGTTAGATCAATTTTAAAGCCTAATATAATTTCGTAAAACTTAATCTTTAAAAACTAAAATAATAATAACTTATTAAGAATTAATCCTTTAAAACTAGAATGATAAAATTTTTCTAAAAATTATTCTTCTAAATACTTTCCTTAATTCAAAATGATACTTTAAAAACATTTCTAAAACCATTAACTTCTATAATTTCTTATCAAAAAAATTATATGCATTTGTTACATTCTCCATTACAACATCTATATATATATGTGTGTGTGTGTGTATATATATATATATATCTTGTAGAAAATCTTACATTTCTTTCTTTCTTTCCTTTAAATCTGAGGTCGAACGACTTCAACCTCTATCTTTAAGGCTCATTATGTAAAATTACTTAATTTTTCATATGTACTAAATTTTATAGAAGGTAACATAATACAGAAATGCATTTTTGAGTGAGCAATATCCTTACCTATCTCTATTGTTCGTCCACCACTTACCACTACCTAGTTAAGTGATGCTGGCAGGTTCCTTACCTACAGTATAAACACGCTTAAATGAGTTTTCACTTAGCAAGTAGGAAGTTCAACTTGCAAAACAATTTAAAAATCATTTGATAAATCAATGCATGATCATTTTATGCTTGCTTATTAATTAGTTTTATGCTCAATATCTGAACTTTATCTTAACTTACTGTTTGGGCCCAAGTGATTATGGCAATTGCACGAGCGACCATCAGGAAGTTAAGGTTTAGGAGGTCCTTAACGACACCGAGATCATAAATTATATTGCAGTCATTAGGATTTGCAAAGTCCCAATAATGTCATCTTCTCTCTCCTTCTTCTTCTTCTTCTTTTTTCAATCAAGCCTCTCCGTAAGTCGAGAGGTTGATACGACACCCTTAACTTATCTTGCTTAGTTTCACTTGGGTTACTATGTGTATGCAGTATGACATGTTACTAGATAGTACTACATATCAATATTAAAAACATGCTTAATATAAAACAAGTAAACAGTATATGTTAATACAGTATACATCACACATCATTCATAACATCACACAATGCTAACTCATCATATCTTAGATGCATATATATGTCCTAACAGAATTATAGCAGGGCATATCACTAAACATGCATTCCATATTTTTTTAGAAATCATGAAAAAAAACAGTTTTATTTAAAAATTGTTCACATTGTAGGCGAGATTCCTACTTACCTGTTTCAGTGAAGTACGCTTCCCTATAGATTTTGAATTCCTTATCTTCCAATGGAAATGAATCTTTACAAAACACTCATTTAGACTGTGTAAAAGTACTTCATTTTATGTTATTTTAAATTTTTAGCATAACAATAAGAATTTGATCACTTCATTAGATCGTAAACTCCTTTATCAACTGATCACGAGTTTCACTATTTCTATTACAAGGATTATTTTTACTAAATCCTCATAATATTCAAACTTTTCCTTAATTGTCATTTGCTCGTATCCAAGTTGATAATTAGTTAATTTTTAAAACAATTAATTAATTATCTATCGTCGTTAAATATGTGAGACTTTAACCCACTAAATTAGTCACTTCCTAAATTCATGATTCTTATCTTAAGTCCTAATTGGACTTACTGTAAATTCATTTAATGGGCTTGTAATTGGTTTTTAAGTCCGTAAGCCTGAAAATGATATCATATCGTCATATATATTCTACCAATAGACTATATCCCAAGCAGCATTTTGACTGAAACGAGTGTTTTACCTGCACCTGCTATCGTGGTATTAAAGCTTTAGTGTACTAGGTTTTTACGCTAACAAAATTAGTGTTCAATTGAAAATGATTAAAGTTCATCCTTGAATTTCTTACATGTTTAACTTGGAATTCCAAATAGAAATCACTCTATAAAATAATGGCCGAAATTGTTAACCCACTAAATCTCGGGCTTATATAACCTTTTAAAAGTACTGTAATTTCTTAGTTTAGTGAAAAATTAAATTTTAAAGTTACGTAATCTTTGTTTATAAAAACTGGTACTGGAAGATCAATTTGGAAAATTTACATGAAATTGTATAGTAAATGCAGTTTTTCTTTAAAAGTCTTCCTCCATAAAAGTCACTTTTTTTTAATATGTGTGTTTTAATAATTTTCTTGTTTGTTTTAAAGTCTCGGTCACCATTTTTGACAAAATTGTTTTTTGGTTAAAACTTTGCAATTATTTTTACCTATTAAAACTTTAGACTATTTTTATATATCCAATTTAAAGTCTAATTTAAAAGTAGTAATTCACAAAACTTTCTTCATGAAAGTTCTTCATTTTGTTGCAAACTAAAACTTTCATGTTTTGCAAAAATTGTAATTCGGCCTCAAAGCTACTCGAAACTTCAAAATTGTTTTCTACTCAAAAACATAGTTTTTGGACAGTTTTGGGAGACTAACCAAAACTGTGCCTTAGAGGCAGATTTTGGAAAAAAAAATTCTTCATGAAAGTTGTTCTCTCGTCAAAATCTAAGACTTTTGGCGAAATGTAAAATTAGGACCCAAAACAGCCCAAAAATAGCAAAACGGTTCCAACTGTACTGGACCTGTTTTGGACAGCTTTTACAAATTGTTTTAAATAGTTTTAGAGGCTCTTTTTAGAAAGTTTTTGGGACTGTTTTAGGCAGTCTCTAAAAACTATTCGGTAGGCCTATTTAGAGTCAAAACTGTGTTTTTTCACAATCGTGGGTTTTCGTTCAAAACGTCGAAAACTAAAAGTCTCGTGTTTAGTAAAGTTTTAAAAATCGACTCTAAGCCTCCGTTTGCACGTTCAAAATTTGTGCAAAAACATAATCTTAGCATGTATGTACTAACTTTTTGCATGTCATACAAGTACAAGCCACACTTAACAACACATAAACAATTATTACAACATATTTCCTTCCCCAATAATCAAAACTCTCATAAATTTGTAAACTTTAGCCTTAAAAAGATTAAGGAAAGATTTAGGTTTGCTTACCTTTGATGACTACTCTTGTGGGGGTGTTCTTAGGGCTTCTAACTCCACTTTTTCTTCTCCTCTTGTATCTCACTAAATCAAAATTCAATCATGTAAAAACCTAGCTTGTTTTGGTCCTCATAAAATGAATCTCTAGGTAAAAAAAATGGTTTCTTTTCTTTACTAGGGAAAAAAAATTAGGAAAAAAGAATAAGTGTGGATATTACCTTAGTCAAGTGCTATAACACCTCCTCTTTCTTCTTCTTATTCTTCCTTGTTGAACTTAGTTTGGTGATATGAAAGTGATGGAAAATAGTTTGGGATTTTGGCTTGTTTTGATTTGGGCTTTGGGGGGAAGTTTGGAAACACAAACTTCTTCTCTTCGAGGCCTTGAAACACATGGTGTAGTCAAGAAAAATGGGCAAGGATTTTTTTTTTTTCTCTTGAGCTTGGTTAGTTAGTGGAGGCAGAGAAGAAAGTGGGAAGAACTTTTGTCTCTTTGGGACTTAAGTGTTCGGTAAAGAGAATTGGAAACAAGTGAAGGAATTTTTTTTTTTTCCTTTCTTTGAGACTCTAGGCTCACTCGGTGGTGATAGGAGAAAATAGGAGAGAAATTTTTTCTCTTGGACTCTCTTGTAGTGCACGGTGGAAATGGTAAGATAGGGAGAGCAAGAGTGAAAACTCATGGCTTATTAACTTAGGCTTTTTTTTATAGACTTTTGCCTAATCCAATCATCCCACTTAATTCATGATTAACTAAGCTCTTAAATGGCTTAATGAGGCTTAATCAAGGCTTTGTTTCTCTTAAGTGTGGTGCCATAAGTGAGGTTGAGTGGAGTGTTGGTTTTGTCTTAATCAATTGCCAAATAGACCGTGGGATTCTTGTCCTTTGCTTATACTTGCAAGTTTCCCTCAAGTAGGTAAATTTTATACTATCAACAATAATTAATTTAGCTGACACAAGATTTTGTTACCTGATAGATTTTCTCCTATTTTTCAAATACTATGACACGTCAATCATAGTATAAACTGATATTGATAAAAGTTAATCGCATATCGATTTTGACTGCATTAAGTCTAGAAATTATTTTAGACTTAATAAAAATCTAAATGTGACTTTTTCAGTATCTAAACTCTATAATGATATAGTTTTTAATAGTGTCACTATCCGAGTTTCCATGGTATTTTCTATTATTATGACTACTCGTGTAGCTCTATTTTTGACTAATTTGGCAATAAAGGATCTAATTCGCGTTAGAGTGTTTCTCGATACATTGCTAACTTAGTATTGCACTCAGAAATTCTTATAATTAAATTTCTTAGGTTCTTTATAGATAAATTTCTTCCACCTCAGTTGCGGTGGAATTTATCAATCCCTTTTTTAAATTACAATAGTTAATTACTTTAACTATAGAATCTATTATAGAATTTTTGGAATAATCGTATGTTAATTTCATAAATTCTTCAGTCATGAAATTTGTACATAATGTTTCCAGGGAAATCCTTGATTTAAATATGTAAATTACACTATTTAATTCTAGGATTTTTTTGGTCATTATACCATCAATTTGGCTCAACATCACAAGAAACAACAAAATGGTGGCTCACACGGTGGTTGGCAACAGCACGCTGTAATCTCTGTTATACTGAGCTAGAAATTCCTTTTTATCAATTAATATTAATTTAGATATTCTAATTGAGATTTTTATGAAAAGCTTTGCTTTAACTCATATATAAAGTTATTGAATCATAAAAGTTAAACATACTGGATAATTATTTTTAATTATCCAAATGTACTATCATAACATTACATTTTGCTATATGTTTCATATATAAAGTACATAAAACTGTGTAACTATAACATTATTTGTTACTAAAGTCTTATAGGTATTAAAACTTTCAAAATATATGTTAATTAAGAAAATTTATTTTTATAAATCTTGATTAATCATGTGAATTTTTTAGGCGATACAGAAGGTTTCTAACTTTGAATTGAATTCTTATGGAAATTTTTACTGAATTCTTGTGGAAATTTTTTCTTATGAATTCTAAACCTCTACTTTCTTATGAACTTATTGGCGTAGTTATGAGAAAATCCTTAATTAATTTTACTTATTAATTATAGGACTTTTCCGTATTAATTATAGGATTTTTCCTAACATTAGATGAAAATATTTGTAGTAAATAATATATTTACCATATAAATAATTTATTTACTGTGTAAATAAGAATAATTTATACTGTAAACAAGAAGATAAATAAATTATTTACATCTTAAACCTATTTATTGTATGAATAATAATTATTTACACTGTAAATAATGATGTAAAGAAATTATTTACCATAAATTAACCATTTACTATAAATATTTTTAAAACTTTAATTTACTAAAATTAGTTATTAAAAGTTATATTTACTGTAATTTTGCTTAGATATAACTCCCCAAAACTAAGCATTAGATTGATTTTTGCTAAGAGAAAAAAGTTTTAGAAACTGTCATAGTAACACTCAAAAATACCTAATACTTATAACTAATAGTATTATACTAAAAAGTTAGGGAGACTGAGAGAAATAGATCAAATGTTGGAATAAAAATAATAGTCTAACTTTAAAACAAAGTTAATAAATAAGCCAAAAAACATAAATGTACATTTATTAACTAAGTAACTTACAAAATAGCCCCGATTTCCTCACTAAAAATTAATTACTATCATTTGAAATATTTTTTCTTTTTTTTTTTCTTTCCTTCCTTTCTTTATCTTCCCTTATCTCTTTGCTTCCCTCCCTATTTCTCTCTCTTCTTCTCCTTTGTTTCTAGATCACTGAAGCCATCTGTCGAAGCTCTCTACTTTGGTGGATGACCAAATCTCCTCTGATCGTGGCCTCTGAGTCTCTAATCTTGTGAAACCCTAGAATGACATAACTTTTGAGGCTGTTCCTGAACTCAGCCATCCATTTCATGACAGTGCCTTTGTCTATCCTCATGTTGCCAGAGGGAAGCTCGATATTGAGGTCCTAGATCCAATCGAAGGCGCAGAGGATCTAAGAAGAAGAGTTTTGCAATGGAGGAGACTTCGGGGAAGGATTATTGGAAAGTTGATTTTGAGAGACAAGATCTCGAGGGAGGAGGAGCGTCGAAGTAATGGAGGGAGGTGCCATCGTAGAGGAAAGCATTAGATTCATTGCTAGAGTTGCATGAGGTCACAAGAGTCACGACGGGAGAGGTTGCCACAGTTGCCGCGAGGGTTAGAGAGAAACATGAGGAGAGAAGAGGGAAAGGAGAGAGAAAGTGGAACTATTTTTTGGAGGAGATGAAGAAGATGGGGGGTAAAATTGAGAATTTTAGTATTTAAAAAGAGTAAAAAATTACAAAAATGCTATATATTTTAAAGGTGAACTATTTATTTACATTAAGATTAAAAAGAGTGTTATTTGAAACAATTTCCCAAAAAAAAAATAGTAGTCATCAGCAGCACCGATATCTTATTGTCATACTAGTGGTGTGTGATGTTTTATAAACATTTATGTAAAAAGTGATTCTATTTGCACCCTTATTTTAACTCTTTACACCTCCTTCCAAATACACACTCTTAAAATTTGAAACAACTAAAACTTACTCATTACACCCCCTAGAGTTTCAAAACTACTCTTATAATTATTACTTCCTTTTACTTCTTTTTTTTCTCACTTACCATTTTTTCATTATTTTAATATTCATATGTCTATATCTCTCTCTATTTTTTTTGTTCTTCTTGCTGAAACTTTTTCCATACATAAAAAATTAAATTAAAATTTATATGCATTCACTACCATTGATTAAAAAATATTATATCTACTAATTATATATTTTAAAAAGTATACTATTTATTCATTATTATATCTACTAATTTAACTAAACAAACACTTATCCAAAGAAAATGGATAAGAAGTAAGCAACGAAAATTTCAAAATTGTTTGTCAAAAATAATTTCATTGTCATTTTTCAACAAAAGCAATTAATTGTTTTGCTCATAATTGAACAATATTGATGTTATTACTTTGAGGTTTTATGGGTGATATAATTGACAATACCTCCAATAAAATTGTTTAGTTTCATATTGAGTTGAAAATTGTTTAACCACAACAAATTGTTAATTCGTCAATATTACTACTCCAATCGATGATGCATAAAGCAAATTATTCAATGAAATCGTTGAGTATTAAAAAAAAAGAGCAAATTAATAAACAAGTGACCATACCTCTATATGATTTTTTGGAATAGTCATTGAATGGTAAAAATTATGGTTTTGTCCTTACATATAGGAGTGTTTGGAAAGAAAAAAAGTAACATTATTTCCATTTACTAAAAAAAGATTTAATTTTGTAATTAGGTCAATCATAATTATCCTTCTTAGTCATTTTATTGAAGGATTTTTCATAAATATAAAAATTTATTTTCAAAGGGAGTGTAAATAGTCAAGTGGGTTGTGCGAATAGAATCACTCTTATGTAAATTCCTACCTTAAATATTTGATATTATTTTTAAATAAAATTAAAACATTTCATTTGTAATCTATACGATAATTATTTATCTGTTATATAACATATAAGAATTTAGTATTAGTTAATGTTCTTAATTATATGTATAAAGTATGTAACACAAAAGATATAAATAACAGACTTAGAATGAATCTATAAAATCCACTTTATTTTTTATAAGATTGTTGATACCTATTCTTTTGCAAGGTGCAATCCTAGCCTATGTCCCATAACATGCAGCGTAAGATATGTGGACCTAAGCCCAGAGGCGAGTCCTCCAATTAGGCCGTAGTTTTGAAGACCATAAAACGTGAATGGGCCCATTTTATTTTGTTCAATTAAATTATTAACTCATTTGGGAAGTTTTAAGTCTAATTGAAATTAGAATAAAATGGATATGGAGGAAATTAGAGTAAAATAGAGCCTAAAAAATCCATTTAAAAGCCTAGCCTAACACTAAAATGTTAGATGTGTATATCCTAAGGAGTAAAAATATAATATGTTTTTGGAGACATTTTTATCAATAAAGAATTCATTCATTATTTATACTAAATATTGTCCTCTTTACGTTCATATTTCTTGAATGTAGGTTAAGCAAACAATAGTCTGAGACTGTCGATCTAAACCTTTAAGAATTGGGCATATGATGGACAAATTATGCGAAAGACACGATTCTTAAGGTGATGGTCTAAATAATAAGATCCGCAATCAAGAGAATAAAATTAGGCACTTTATTCATGTAAAGATTGTTATGTTGTCCATATCCCTATTGGGAGATGGTTTGTCCTAGCCATCAAGGTGGACTCCACAAATAAAAACATTGGCACATTATCATAGGTGATGGTGTGTTGGATCAGGATATAAAGTGAATTGATTTGGATTAATAATTCTATCTCGACAAATCGATTAACTTTAGACAAACATTTTTATTGTATCTTAATCTTGAGATGAATAGTGGGCCCATTGTCTTAACTTGTGTCTTTTGATGTACCAAAGGACGACACCCATATTTTGATAGTGGTACGCATGCCAGTACGTTGGAGGCATGACCCTTGATATCGTTGACTTGTTATTCAGATATGGAATCCTTAACTCGTCTTTAGGAATCGTGATATCCTGTTATATGTATTATCTTGTAATTAGAAAACTAGAGCGCTTAACCATTTGGATACATAGGTGTAACCAAATGGTATACCGTCTTTAGATGGTAAGTTTTTCGATGGTGAGATAATGGAACGTAAGATAAAAATAATCGAGAAGGTAAGATAGAACTTGTCCTTAAGCTAATTATGGATAATCCTATGGGGATACGATACACTATGATATGTCATGTAGACTTAGCTATACGGGCTTCGTAATTCTATATAGTTTGAGAGTGCAACTCCAAGCTTTTAGTGGAGGCGTTGGAGTTGATAATTATGAAATGTATATCTGGAATATTGGGTTTCATAACTATCAGGAGCTTGAACTATATAGGTCCAATTAGTCCCCTTTTCTAGCTCATAAAAATCCTATAATGATACGGCATGCTTTTCCAATAACTGGTGACTTATGTCAGATTTATCAGATTGGCTAAAATTTGGTAGAATTAAAAAATTCATGTCTGTTTATTGGTTAAATTAATTTTGTGATAAAATTAATTCAGAATTAATTTGGTGATAAAATTAATTCAAGATAAACTTGTTGAATTATCAAGATCAAATAATTCATGTCTGTTTATCGGTTAGATTAATTTTGAATTAATTCAAGATAAACTTGTTGAATTATCAGGAATTCATTTATTTTCCTAGAGATTATCTAAATAAAGGTATTTTAAGTAGATAACTTTTCTATTAGGTTATTTGAATTAAAACTGAGACTTTATCCTATAGAATCTCAGGTGAAAAATAAAAAATTCGTTGAGATTTTTATCGATAGTTTGGCATGCCGATCCTCAGGTTTGGCCTACCGATGGGGCAAGTTCGGCATGCTGGTTGGATATATCAGCATGCTGATAAAAAGATCACAAGTTTTCATGCGAATTTCATTAGATATTAATCTGAATTTTATTCTGATTTATATTTTGAGGTTCTATTTGATAAGGACTAACTCCTAGGCCCAACCTCTATAAAAAGAGAGTGAGTCTCATTATTATTTAGATCAATTGAGAGATTAAGAGTGAAACTCTGCTGGTGAGATTCTGAAAACTCCCTAAGAGCTCTTGTTCACAAATCACGAATACTAACTTTGGGTTCTCTCAATTGTTTAGAAGGAGACTCACCTGGTGGAAGAGCTGTACGTGTGAGCCCACACTCACTTCGATCGTGGATAGAGAATATCAAAGAAGGCTAGTTGGTTGAGGTCCTTCTAGAATGTTACTTCTCTTCACTAATTACAGGAGCTTTTCAATGCAAAGAGGTTAGTAAGATATGGTTAATTTATGCATAAGTGTGTCAAACTTATGTTCTGAAAAATACTCTAATATACAAAATTTTAAAGTTCTGCTGCGTACGATTTTTCCAACAATTGGTATCAGAGATAAGTTTTTATGTAAATTTACGAGTTTGTGATCATGCTATATAAGTAAATTATGTGATCTTAATCTCTCCTATGCTTGAATTTAATTTTATAGAGAGTTTACATTCTAGGGTTTTTATATATTTTTATGTTGTCATGGATTATATAGTGAATGTTTATTAATTAATTATGATTGATTAAATTATTATTTAATTATTTATTAATTTATTAATTTATACCGGTTATGGTTCCTTAGAGGTTAGAATATGTATCTAGGTTTTTAATATAATTAGATGGCGGATTATCATCTCTGTCTAGGAATTATTATTTTAATTTTGTAAGAATTTTGTAATTAAATAATCATTTAGAGAAGATGGATCTAGAAGGCCAATTTAGAAGATGGATGATGGCGCTCCCAAGTATTTCCTAAGTCTCTAATTTTATGTTTTTGAATTGTTGAAAATAAAATTGATAAATTGCATTAAAAAAACTATATTTTCTAAAAAGAGTGATTTCTGCTTAATCGACATGCCAAACCTTCTAGTTCGACAGGCCGATGGTCGTAGATCGGCAGGCTGAACATGAGGTTTGGTAGGCCGTCAACGGGGCAGAAATCAGGTGGCTCTGATGGCAAGTCCATCTGTCATGTATCGGCAGGCTGATCTATGAAGATCGACAAGCCGGTGGGTCATGACCGGCAAGCCGATCACACAGATCGGATTGCTAACAGAGAGCTGAAAATTTTTTTAAAAAAGGTGCAGTTTTTTAGTGTAGTTTTAATTTTATTTTTGGGACAATTCTGAGAAACATTAAATTTAGATATGATCAGAAATTTAAAGTTTTTGATTCATACAGGATCGAAGACTTGCGGATGGGCATTACATGAAAAAGGATACAGCTTGGAGATTCAAGGATGAAGAATCAATAATATGTTTCGATTGTTCTCTTATAATCTTTGTTTTCTACTCTCTAGGGTGGAACTATACTATTACGGTTATTTATTATAATTTTGTTTATAGCTTTGCTTGTCTGCATTATAATATGATTTGTTATGTATATTGATAACATGCCATATAGAATAGGAAGTGTCACTCAATTAAAAATTGTTCATGCATGTTTTTTAAAATAAAAACTTGATTTCAAAAGATTAAGTGGGTGAAGGTTTTCGAAGAGAGGACCTAAGGCCTCCATCATTGGTCCATAGGAAGAACATAGTGGTCCCGACCCTTTGGAAGGGATTTTAATCATGTACCAGATCGGATCTCTGAGAGGATAAGGTATTTTAGCATGATTTATGGTTGCACACCCTAAGGTGGTGATTATAAATCATGGATAAAATATTGAAATGATGGTTATACACTCATGTTAATTTTATTATTAACCTCTCCTAGGAGCTCTGTTAATAAAATTAATGGCCAAAGAAAAGATTATTAATATATACTGGATCATACGGGTCTTGGATGACATATATTAATCATGAGGGGATCCGTGTTCTTGATTAAATTTGGCATGACTCCCCTAGGAGCTTGTTAAATTCTGAGTTGGGAATTATTATTGTAAGGTTGTGATATTTCCAAGGTTTTGACACATAAACACATTTGTATGTTTATACATGATTGTGTTATCTTACTAAATTATTATAATATGTTTGCTTATGTTTGGTATATGATTCTTTAAAAATGTCTAAAACGCTTTATCTTTGATACTTGACAAAAACCAATTAACTAGAGAGAATATAATGATTGGAAACGAAACCTGGATATCGTCATCTCTTTTAAGAAACTGAAATTTGTGCCGACAACCCTTTATCCTCCCGAGCCTACTACAGGCTCGCCATGAGGATTATGAGACTGCTAAATAGATCTTGGATAATCTAGAAGACATGTTTGGAGGCCAGGCCCCAACAAAACAATAAGGGGTGCTTCCAAAACTCTTAAACTGTAAGCAAAGACCGAGGACATCTCTAAAGGAGCACATGATGTTGGTCACGGGATACCTCGTTGAGGCACAAACCAATAGGGCC
>CAMOHE010055063.1:33269-56483 GCA_946598075.1 Artocarpus hirsutus
AATGTCTAAAACGCTTTATCTTTGATACTTGACAAAAACCAATTAACTAGAGAGAATATAATGATTGGAAACGAAACCTGGATATCGTCATCTCTTTTAAGAAACTGAAATTTGTGCCGACAACCCTTTATCCTCCCGAGCCTACTAGAGATTCCACTAATGAACAATTCCAAGCGTACGATCATTGGAAAGATGCAAACGATCAGGCCTGTTGTTATGTTATGGCTAGCATAAATAACATGCTACAGGCTCGCCATGAGGATTATGAGACTGCTAAATAGATCTTGGATAATCTAGAAGACATGTTTGGAGGCCAGGCCCCAACAAAACAATAAGGGGTGCTTCCAAAACTCTTAAACTGTAAGCAAAGACCGAGGACATCTCTAAAGGAGCACATGATGTTGGTCACGGGATACCTCGTTGAGGCACAAACCAATAGGGCCGACATCGATGCTGAAACTCAGATGACTATGGTCTTTGAGACTCTGTGAAAGGAATTTATTCCATCTAGAGCTACATTTAATTTAAGCAATAGGCTAAATATGACCTTAACAGAGTTGATGAAACAGTTACAAGAGTTTGAACTGCTGATCAGGGACTCTTTTGCTGGTGGAAAGGCCAATTTGGCAATTGCTTCTAGTTCTAATCCCAACTTTGGGAATGGAAAGAAACAACGGGCCAAAAATGGGAAGTCTTCTATTCCTACTAACAACAAGAACAAGAAGGAGAAGAAAAAGAACCCGAAGAAACTTAAATGCTTCTTTTGTAGGAAGGTCGGGCGCATAAAAAAGCATTACAAGGACTTCCTTTCCAAAGGAGGTAGGAATCCGTAACATTTGGGTCATTGATTTCGGTGCAACTAATCATGTTTATGTTTCTCTATAGGGATTCAAAGAAATGAGAAGTCTACTTCATGAAGACTTCACGCTTCGAATGGGCGATGGAGCCTTGGTCTTAGCAGAAGTAATGGGAGACGTCTATCTTTATTTTGATAATTATAGGAATTTAATTTTGCGAGATTGTTTATATGTTCCTAAATTTAAGAGGAATTTAATTTCTATAGCTTGTTTATTTAAAGACTCCTATTTGGTTTCTTTTAATAATAAAGTAGTGATTTGTAAAAATAAATCTTTTATCTGTTCTGGATGGACACAAAATAATCTATATTTTATCAAACCTAAGATGGACTTACTACTCAATGCTAAGATAAATGATAATAACTCTAAAAGACTTAAAACTTCTTACTTTAATAAGACTTATCTTTGGCATTTGCGCCTTGGTCATATTAACCTAAATAGGATTCAAAGGTTGGAAAGGGGTGGACCTTTAAGTCACTTAAAGGTAGAATCTATACCTCAATGTGAATCTTGTTTGGAGGGTAACATGATCAAAAGACCATTCGGGTCTAAGGGCAATAGGGTCGAAAGGGTTCTGTAACTTGAGCATAGTGATGTTTACAGACCGATGAACATCCAAGCACGAGGAGGATATGAGTACTTCGTCACTTTCATTAATGATTACTCAAGATATGGGTATATGTACCTGATGCACCACAAAAGCAAAACTTTTGACAAGTTCAGGGAGTTTTGGACTGAAGTGGAAAAGCAATTGGGCAGACCCATAAAGGCACTTCGATTCGATCGAGGTGGTGAATACCTTGTTGAATTATCAAGAATTCATTTATTTTCCTAGAGATTATCTAGATAAAGTTGTTTTAATTAGATAACTTTTCTATTAGGTTATTTGAAATAAAATTGAGACTTTATCTATAGAATCTTGGCTGGAAAATAAAAGATTCACTGAGATTTTTATCGACAGTTTGGCATGTCGATCCTCAGGTTCGGCTTGTCGATGGGGCAAGTTCGACATGCCGGTTAGAAAAATTGGCATGCCAATTACGCGATAAAAAGATCACGAGTTTTCACGCTGATTTCATTAGATATTGATCCGAATTTGATTCTGATTCAAATTTTGAGGCATTATCTGATAAGGGCTGACTCCTAGGCCTAACCTCTATAAAAAGGGAGTGAGTCTCATTATTATTTAGATCAGTTGGGAGATTAATAGTGAAACTTTGCTGGTGACATTCTGAAAACTCCTTGAGAACTCTTGTTCACAAATCACAAATACTAGCTTTGGGTCTAGCTTTGGGTTCTCTCAATTGGTTGGAAGGAGAATCACCTGGTGAAAGAGCTGAACGTATGAGCCCACACTCACTCTAATTATGGATAGAGAATAGCAAAAGAGGCCAGTTGGTTGAGGTCTTTATAGAATGTTACTTCTCTTTACTGATTACAGGAGCTTTTCGGTATACAGAGATTAGTAAGATCTGGTTAATTTATACATATAGCATGTCAAACTTGTGTTCTGAAAAATACTCTGTTATAAAAAATTTTAAAATTCCACTGCATACGATTTTTCCAACATAAAAAAGCCCATTTTTGGCCCATCTAATATACCAGCCTCTTTGGCCCATCTGTCGCACCAGGTCACTTGCTAAGCTAGGTCATTCGCCATGCTAGCTTCAACAACTCTTCCAAAGAAGCCTTGCGACAAAGACATTTCTCTCCTGCCATAGAAGACAAATTATCCCTTAATCAAGGCAGGTTAGAGGGAAACCCAACCCTAAAGCCTGACCTTTACCAAAAACGACAAGGCAATACTTCCTCTTTTGGATACCCTATAGCAGATCACCTAGAATAGCACTTTTAGGTCAGCTAACCATTAAATGCCCTTGACAAACCTAGACCTGTACTAGAGACTAAATTCAAATATGGGAGGGAAACCTCCTATAGTAGGCAATTACCGTATGCGATGCCTCGCCTTTTTGGGCCATCACTTTACTATCTCAAACATTATTTTTTAAACATTAATCTTACTTACTTAGTAAGAAAAATACTAAATAATTTTTTTTTCTTTTCCTTTTAACATACTTAAAAGCCGTTGCTACTTCTGTTGCAATCTAAGTTGAGACATTGCTCAACACTTGACTTTAAAACTATTTCAAATCGTTTCTTTAAACTTAATAAGAAACATTAACTAAATTATAGCTTAAAACTTAACTTTATAATTATATAAATAATTTCATAAACATATCATAAAATTTTGAAAACATTTCTTAACACTTTCATTTTTTTAAAACTTTGAAAACACTATATCAAATAGTAGAAAAACATTTTCTTTGAACAGCAGAAACATACTGTAGTGGTGTCTATACCTAAATCTTTGCATTTGTCCTCTGTAGCACCGAGCTCTTCAAATAGGTCCTACTAGTCACCTATAGGATTACCAACAGCATGAAGGAACTTTTAATGAGCTTTCGCTTAGAAAGTTCAAACATAATCTCATTTATAAGCTTTTCTCATAAAAACCTTTCTCTTAAAACTTTTTTCAAAAAACATTTTTTGGACATTTTTCCTTAAAACGTCCCTTATAAATATTTTTTTATAAACATAAAAATGTTTTTCATGAACATCTAATGTTAAACATTCCTCAGAAAGTTTTTCAAAAACATAACATATACAAATTTCGTAACAAGGAATATAAGCAAAATCAAAATGCATGATTCCACTTATGCTCATTTATGTTAATTCATTTATGAGCTTCTTATAAACATTTATTGCTTACTTTAACTTTTTTATCATCGTTCTTTAACTTTCCTTATTTTATAAACTCTAGTGTTCGTACCAACTTCATTACTCATTAGATCATGAACATGAAGCATCTCTTATGGAAGACTTGAGACCACCAAACACTGAGGTCATAACTTTAACTTAACTTTGAATACCTCACAACAAGGAGACTGATACGATACATATTAATCATCTTTGCTTAACCTTATCATTTTTGCTTTACCTTCTTATTAACTTGGTGAGTATAACAAATGCTTACACATTTTAGTGCTATAACTTAGCATTTAAACATTTAGCATGGCAAATGCAAACATGTTGCATAACGTGACTTGATCTTTAAAACATATTGCATAGCACATGCAAACATACTTTAAATACATTGAAAATCATAACTGGAACTTTCAGAAAGGTTATGCATATCAAATGCAAATATACTTTAAAAACAACTTGTATAACAATTGCACACACATTTCCAAACATATATAAAAGCATTTTAAAATCATTTACTTCATGTTGTTGATGAAGTTTGAATTTGCTTGATCCTAGCTCTACTGTTCCCATCTCATTCTTTTTCCTTTCATTAGTCAGCTTTTGTGTCCTGATCATACGACACACGACTTATTAGTTAACTTTTCATATTACCAATCTACTCGATTGATAACAGAACTTAATTATTAAATATTCATTCCTTTTTACAGAACTTGGTATCCCATTGATTTACCTTTCTTCTACTTAGCTTTGTAACCTACCGGGTTACCTTTCCCTTTACTTAACTCCATAACCCATCGGGTTATCATTTTTTTAGTTAACTTTGTAACCCATCGAGTTATCTTTTCTTTTAAACATCCCTTACTAAATTTCTTGTCTCATGTGACGGTTTTATTACTTAACATATTACAAGACATTTTCTATCCAAGAACATTGTGCTAATTTGGAGTGCAAAGCACCATTTTAACCATTTTCTTAAAAATGATGATTTTACCCTTAACAGGTTTTTTGTCAATTTCGTAACTTGTTAAATTTTGTGCTTAACTTTTCCTCTCATTTCTTACATATTATGGAAAAATTTCCTCCGAGGGGCATTCTCCAACATTGGGCATTTTGGGTCTGTTTTGGCCATTTTCACAAAATGACTATTTTTTTCTTGACGGGTCTTTAAAAACTTTCAGAACCCATTTTAAAACATAACTTTCATTTCTTTATGTATCATAATATTATGGAAAACAAAACAATAGTTTTCCTTTCAATTAAATCTGTTTTGTCAAAACTGTCAAAACTTTACAGTTTTGACTTAAAACTTGAAGATCTTTGTGTTTTTGCCCATAACATTTGTTTTTTTTTTTTTTTCTTTCCTTGACTAAACTTTAAATCCTTTAAAACTTAACATCTACGATTACTCACTATCTACGATAGTGCAAGAACCCAACGTCCCCTAGTGAAAACCTAATTTTCACACTATTTTACAGTTTAGGCCTGAAACACAAAAATCTTAATATTTTTGCCCCTAAGACCAAGGACAATCATTTTCTACCAAAACATCCAGTTTTTCATAGGAAATAAAACTTACAAAAGCACCTTGGTTGAATTTAAAACTTTTCATAATGTTTTTATTTCATGAAATTTTGTGCTTAAAATTCGTAAAATTTATAACTCCTTAACCGAGCAGAATTTTGACAAACTATCAAAGCTGTCTTGACAGTTTTAATAAGTTCTACAACTTTTGTGTTTTAACTTTCCTTAAATTCTAATGTAAGGAGGACTTTTTGGCTAATTTTCAAATCTACTGAATTGCACAAAACTTTGCAATTTAGTCCTTTTAGAATTTTACAAAATTTTCTTCACAAAAGTTGTTTCCCTTATTGTTTTGGCATATCCTATACCATGTTTGAAAAATAAATTGGGTTTTAAGGCCCTCAAAAAACATTGTTTCTTAAGAACTAGCTTAACTTTGTATTTTAACAAAGTTTAATAACTTTTCAATTCTTTTGCACAAAACCCTACTTTCTTCCTTTCAATCATCATTATCATCAATATAAAGCATAAACCAATCATGCCATAATGTCCATCTTACATGCCATAGCCATAACATTTCATCAAATACTAAGTATACATAATAAAACATAGACTTTAGCTTAATTCAAAAGACTAAGACTTTACCTAATCCATGCAAAGCGCTTGTCCTTTCTTTTTATCACTTGAAACCCTTCAAAGTTTCTTTGACATCAATCCATAATAAACATTATTTTTCCTTTCAATTAAATCTGTTTTGTCAAAACTTTACAGTTTTGACCCGAAACTTAGAGATCTTTGTGTTTTTGCCCTTAAAGTTTTTTTATTTTCTGTCCTTGACTAAACTTTTAATCCTTTAAAACTTAGCGACTATGATTTCGCACTGCCCACAACAACGTAGGAACCCAACATTCCCTAGTGAAAACCTAGTTTTCACAAGATTTTATGATTTTGGCCCAAAACACAAAAATCTTGACATTTTTTGCCCCCCCAACCAATGACAATCATTTTGTACCAAAACATCCATTTTTCATAGGGAATAAAACTTACAAAAGCACCTTAGTCAAATTCAAAACTTTTCATAACATTTTCATTTCATGAAATTTTGTGCTTAAAATTTCATAAAATTCATAACTCTTCAATCCAGTAGAATTTTGACAAAATGTTAGTGTTATCTTAAGAGTTTCGATGAGTTCTACAACTTTTATGTTTTAACTTTCTTTAAATTCCAACGCTAAGGAGGGTTTTTTGGCTGATTTTCAAATCTACTAAATTTTACAAAACTTTACAATTTAGTCATTTTGAAATTTTACAAAATTTTCTTCACAAATTTGTTTCCCTCACTATTTTGGTAAATCCTATACCATATTTGGAAAATAAATTGGCCTTTAAGGTCCTCAAAAAACATTGTTTCTTAAGAACTAGCTTAACTTTGTATTTTAACAAAGTTTAATAACTTTTCCATGCTTTTGCACAAAACCTTACTTTCTTCCTTTCCATCGTCATTATCATCAGTATAAAGCATAAACCAATCATGCCATAATGTCCATCTTACATGCCATAGCTCATAACATTTCATTAAATACTTAGTATGCATAATAAAACATAGACTTTAGCTTAATTCAAAAGACTAGGACTTTACTTAATCCATGTAAAGTGCTTGTCCTTTCTTTTCATTACTTAAAACCCTTCAAAGTTTCCTTGACATCAATCCATAATGCATCCCATAAAAATCTTACTCAAAACTTGAGTAGAAACCGTAATACATAATAGGGAAAATTTAAATTTTACCTTAGAACTTCCTTGTTCTTTCTCCTCATACTTGATTTTGCTCCACAACATAACTTGGAGGATTGAAATTCATCAAAAATTTGAGAGAGAATTGTCTAGGGAGGGGCGGTTTTTGGAGGAATAAAAATGGAGAGTTTTTGGTTCCTTTTTTTTTTTTTTTTTTTGCATGAAACAAATGATGATTTAAACTTGATTTTTATAAACTTTGATGACTCACCATATTAGTCATCACTTAACATCATTTATGATTAAAAAAAAAAAAGTTAGCTTAACTTGGCATTGTATGATTTGGCCACATCAAGGGATGTGGTGACATTTTTTCTACCTTAAAGGTGGCACCTAGATGGGTCCTATATTAATTTTTACACAGTCTAAGTTTATACTGATAGTATTTTTTTTATACTTCTAGTATTCTTTTCTATACAATTCATGAAGTCCCACAACCTTTCATACTTATTTACATCCATCGCATAATGTAATTGATATACTGCTTAACTTTATACAGTCTAAATTTATACTTACAGTATTTTTTTATCCTATCGATCTATTCTCCATATCGTTACAAGCTTACACAGCATTCCTTACTCATTCATGTCCTCTGAACAGTATTATTTCTATACTACTTTAACTTTAAACAGTCTAATTTCTTACCGATTAACCTTAAATAGTCCAAATCCTATACTACATTATTTTTACAGTGTAATTTCTATACTACATAACTTTATCAATGTACTTTCTTATACTGCATTATTCTAGTATTGTATAATTTTTTATATAATTATACAATATTTTTCTTAACTGTATTTTTATCTTAATATTTATTGTAATACATTTTGAAATAATTAGGCTTTCTAGCTTGTTTCCCTGTCATTCCTTCTTTATTTAAGATTATGGCATGATTTTTAACCTTAAAATCACATTTTATGTTTGATAGACTTTATCACAAAAATTGAATTAAACAATAATCCTTGCTACACATATTTTGCCTAACATAATCTTTAAGTTATTGCATTTTTAATGCACTAAAAATGTTCAAAGTGTCACGCCATTTATGGCTGCTTGTACAAAACTAGCCCTAGAGCTACCCCCAACCAAGTGCCTAAAGTGGAAGGATCCCAACTAAACTAGATCTTCATTTTCCTCTATAAATATCCTCCTTGACACCCTTAGAAAAAGGTTAATGTGCCTTATTCTACTCAAACTACCAACAACAAACCTCCATAGCCGCTAGAAGTACCACTTTCTCCATCATCATCTCCACCTAAGAACCTCCATAACCACCATAGCCACCACCTCTCTAAGCTAAAATCATCATGTCTTCACTATAGATCGTCACCAAATCGCCCAAAAGCCCTCATAAAACCCTATTTTCAGCCTCAATCCATTAAAGGAAAACCATCTCATCACCAAACTTCCTCATCTCTTACTCGTCAAAAACTCAAGTTCCATACTTTCCGACAAGTTTTAAGAACACCCAAACTTCATATTCCATCTCATTTGAATCCAAAAATACTACAAAATCTTGTCAAAACAAAGCTTTTTCGTGATTCAAATCATCCCCATGTGCAAAGATAAACAAAGCCATTATAAAAGGATTGCCACATTTTCTCTCTCTAGACTTTAAATTACCCCACCTGTCAGAGTCACACTCCTGTGGGACTAACACACTATACTATTCCATCGAAATATCACATCTTGACCAAATAGGAGCATTACCACCATCAAATACATAGGGAAATCCTCCATAACTATCCACATTCCTCTCTTACATCACGTGCATGCTTAGAGGCCTCTTTTGGTAAAGCTTTCATCTCCAACAAATTTGGAATAGCTACGAGTCTCACCCACAGACTTGACTATCTTGGTGCTTATCGAATTTAGTCATAATCCTAACAGGACCACCACAAGGCGAGCCTAGACACCCCACTTTGGCCATTCACAACTCTGAAACAGCCGTTGCGAATTCATCAGCTCTTATCTTCCATTGTGTTATTGTTTCAACTCCTGTTAGACATCACCTGAGCCAATAGAAGAAGGCCATGAAGTCCACACTCTCTACATGTGAAAGCCCATGACAAAAGTGCCCCAACAAAGATTAATACTTAAATTTCATAGTTTGGGTTTTTTTTTAACAAGTTTTTTGGTTTCTTTGAAATTTTGAAACTGTCTGTGGATTCATAACGAGTTTTTTAAGGAGTTTCTTGGTGATTTTTTTTTTTTTTTTTTGGTTTTTTCTCTCTTTCTGGCTTTTGACTAGCTCTAAAAAGCTAACATTGATGAGTTTTGCCGCCCAAATAATGTTTTGGGAGGAAAAGGCATTTAATAAAATTAAAATATCATACGTAACTTTCAAAAAAAATGGACAACTCAACATTTTCATCAATAAATAAATAAATTAATTAAACAGGCACACTTTCAAGTTCAAGGAGCATGTTGACACAAATGACATAGTTCAGGAAAAATTTGTAGAATTTATTGCAATTCTTATAATAATTGTTTTCTATTGTAATTGTAAGTAACCATCATAAGGTTCTTACTCTTACAATAAGTCCTTTGATTACATGTATGAAGTGTTCAAATGTAGAAAATTTAAATTCAAGGATAGAGTATAAAATTTTGGCTCAAATTAGCAAACAAAGTTGGGCGTTTTCTTTTGCTAAAAATTGGGGTGCTATTTATTTCCAAAATAAGGGAATTATCTTATTTCAATCATGATTACTTAAGCCGTAATGTATTGAGCAAAATTTTTCTTTAAACGTGGATATTTGTAGTATAAAAAGGTTGTCATATCCATAGGAAGGTGGGAATTTAAAAAATTGAAAATTTTCGTTTGAAGTGGAAAGAGATTTTTTCAAAAGAAAACAATATTTTTAAGAATTTTAAAATAGGATTTTAAAACATAAAATTAAAATAGTAAACTTTGAGAATCCCTTGCATATTTCGTAACCGGTATGGACTTTTAACTCTAAATAATAATTATCTAAAGTATTAAATTTATTATATATTTTCTCATTAATAGCAAGCACTTGTACTAATTTTATAGATCAACCTAAAGCGACAATATAGCAAGCTATAATGCAGCAAGGGTTTTCCTATAAAATGTAGGCAAAATAATCATTTCTCGCTAATGATTTAATGCACTAACTTTAAATATTATAACTGTTATCGTTACAATTATAACCAATATAATTTTAAGATAGAAAAATAATAAAAAATAATATTATTATATTTAAATGGAATAAATTTTTACGTTAATTTCAGCAGCACCTCGTCTTATGAAATATCTAAAATCGACAATCTAATGTTGTATTATAGTAAAAGATATTCCATAAAATTAAGCATGATTTCATTGTTATTAATATTAATTATGCAACACAATTAAATTACATAAAGAAATCATGATTGAATATATGTAAAAATAAGTAGCATAACAACATTAACAATAATTACTAAAAACATGGAAAAAATAATTTATTCCATAAAAATATAAACATTTTAACATAGATATAGAGTTTAAAACCATTTCAAAGTACTATACATACAAGATCATTTATCTCCCTTAAGAGACTCTCTATGCTAACTTTAGACATTATTTTATTATTTTTAATGGGGTTAGAAGAGTGCTCTAGTAGTATCTCCTCCTAAAAGGGGAGAAAAGCTTAGCAGAAAAAACAAAACAAGAAAGCAAGAGGGGTGGATTGCTGCCACCAAGGGAAAGACCCTCGTTATTTATAGGCCTAATAAATTTACTATTAAGATTTTTTTAATAATTTTTTACACCATTCTCCTTTGAAATTTTGGCGCAAATTTTACCTTTTTTAATCATTTTTCTCTTACTTTTCTTCACACAAGATTCCTTTTGTTGGTATGCAAATTTGGGCTTTTAATTATGCAGCGGTTGGAATGGCTTGATCTTGGGCGTTAACTACATAATCGGACAGCTAAAAAGAAGTGAAGAAAAATGGGCCCAGGTGGGCCAAATAGGGCCAAGTTCATGATCGTTGGATTGGTCAAGGTAAGTAGATCGCATGGTTCTAAAGACGTGCGCACATGGAAAAAGCTGCACTAGATCCACAACTGCCTATGATTCGTTCGACAGGTAGGCTCGGCTTTGCAGTTGACGTGCCTTTTGTCGACGTAGCGCATGCGCCAATCATAGCATGCCACATGGACTCCATTGGGCAAATTTGAATCTTTTGATTTTTTGAAGGCATTTGTTGTCTGATTTTGCTCATTTTGGCTCTGTTTTTTCCACCAGATTTAATGTGATGCTAGAAAATTGAAACAAAATTAATAATTTTACAAACATAATATTCACAATAATACTAAAAATATTTATTTAACATTAAAACACACAAAAATAGTTATAAACTTTTAAAATTTCAGCCTCTTTTGGTTTGACACAAATTTGACTTTTGAGACTTAGAAATATTTTTAGAAATTACTTAAAATATTATAGAATATATTTACAAACTTAAAGCGCACTAAGACTCAAAATAAAATTTCCACTAATTATTTTTATGGTTTTTCTTGATTTCAAACTAAACTAATATTTTACATACGAAAATGATTCTAAAAGCTACCAAAAATCTTATTAAACATAAAAACTTTTCAAAAACATATGATTAAACATATTTTTGTACACTAAAACACTAAAATACTGTTTATCACTAAATTGTTGTGATTAAAGAGTTTAACAAAAAATATTAATACAACACGTTTGATTTTATCTTTAAGAAATGTGCATTTTTCAAAGTCTCATCACATTGCCAACCAGCTTATTGCTAGTCCCGAGCAATTAAAGCGATATAATTTTGAAATGATTTACTGGATATCCATAAAATGCAAACAATTTAACTCTAATTTGACTAACCTAACTAGATAAACTAACAAAACAAAACTTTTATTTAAACAATTTATATGCTATTTAAGAAAATGTATGGAAGCCAAACTTAGTGAACTTAGTGATAATGGATGATTATACAGTTTCATTATATACTAAGAATAAAATTGTTATGATATTTTGCATCAAATCACTTCAACAGGTAGCAACACTTTAAATTATTGATTAAAATAATTGAAGAGCAGAAATATAAAACAGAAATAAACTTTACAATAGCTGTAGATAGTATATTGTTTGGCTTCTTTAAGCTTTCTCTATAACCGATTTAGCAAGTTTTTGGTTAGTAACTTCTAGACCAATTGGCCTAAGGTACCAAGTGTTGAAACACTTGGTAGAACTTACTTACTTGAGTTAAAGAGGCTCCGAAACCAAACCTATCCAACTTTATTCATTAATTTACATAATTTACATTCTTTTTTATTATTTACACTTTCTTTTTGTTTCTTTTGTTTTTTTCTCTTTATTTTTTCATTTTTGATTTAACTTTGATTTATCATTTAATTAATTAATTAATTAATTAGATAAATTTGAAAATGTTGCTACCCTTAATTGTTCATTTACACAAAATAACATAACTCAAATATTTGTAGCTTTGACTCACCATCACAATTAAGCATTATAGTGCGTGTGTGAAAAGAATGGCTTACAAACACTTTGAAAAATAAACATATAAAAATATTAAATAAAAATTATGTTTTAAGATTAGACAATTCAAAGAGAAGAAAAATGATATCTTATTAATATGAAATTCAGAAATCAAGACAAAACAATAACACATTAATCACTAACTTATTTACACAACATATTTTACATTTTTTAATGACTTGCTAACAAAACCTAACAAAATAACACAAAAGCTAAAAAATTTGGAGCAAAAATTTAAAAAAAAATTGGTACAGTTTTTCATAACAATGAAGCATAACCATCTCCCCCAACCTAATTTGTATATTGTCTCTAATGTATAGAAAGATAGTGAAAGCAATAAAAACTATTACCTGAATCAGTACAGCTATAGAGATGATCTATAATGGACTTAATAATATAAAATAAACACAAAACAATATATTACAAATTAGGTCTTTTAAAGTCAGAATCCCAAGACTTTATTTTTTTGTTCGAAAATTAAAAGCACTTTTATCTTTAAATTCTTCAAAATACGTTTCAAGAGGGTGCAAATATAAAGTACGTACCAATCACAATTGATCATATCCTCCTTAATTTCAACCATTTCAAATAAATAAAATTTAATTTTTAATTTCGACTTTCAAATTTTTTATGAAAATTTAAGACATACATAATCTAGAAAACAAAACACAAAAATATTTATGTACAAGTGGAAGTGAAAGAAACTACTCAGGATTAGAAAGCCAGAGCCACAAGAGTGACCTCTTCAGGCTTAATTATCCATTCTATGTAGTTTTTCTATTTTTGGCTATTTACTCTAAGTATCTTTCAATCAGATGGATCTTCGATTTCAACAATACTATTTAGGAAATTCTGTTTCATAATATATGGACCAGTCCATCGTGATTTCAACTTTCTAGGATGAAAGTGGAGACGAGATTTATAAAGATGAACCATTGATTTGGCTCAAAGTTCTTCGTCAGGATATGCTTGTCATGAAATGCTTTCATTTTTGCTTTGTAAATTCATCAATTGTCATAAGCGTCATTTCTTAATTCCTCAAGTTCAGAGAGTTGAGTTTTCGTTCAATACTTGCAGCACTAAGATCAAAGTTAAGAGCTTTAATAGCCTAACAAACTTTATGTTACGTAAAGACTAATCTTTTTCGATCTGGATTCACTGTTGTTTCTAAGATTTGTTAGATCTCTCTATTTGCTAACTTAGCTTGTCCATTTGTCTGTGGATGATAGGCAGTCAAGAATGGTTGCAAAATTGTGTGCCTTGATTGCTGATTATAGCGCATGGTGTACAATACCTATATAACACGTTTTCTTTCAAGAACTTTATAACAGTTGTGTTATCATTGGTATGGCATGCAACGGATTCAACCTATTTTGAAACAGACTCTCTAGCAAAGAGGATGTATAGGTACCTAGAAGAAGGTGGAAAAGGTCCCATAAAGTCTATTCCCTAGCATTAAAATATTTCTATTGTGATAATTGGGTTTAGAGGCATCATATGGCGACAGGATAAAGTACATAACTTTTGACAATTTTTAGAAGAACGACAGTAGCGATAAGTTATTTTGAACAAAGTGGGTGGTATCGCCTACAATGATTCTTTTAGAGCGGACGTTTGTAGTATAGAAAAATTGTCGTATCCATATGAGGTGTGTTTTTGAAGGATTGACAATTTAACAGTTGAAAAGACAAGGGTGATTTTATTGAGATTTTAAAGAAAAAAATATTTTTAACAATTTTAAATGAGATTTTAAAACATAAAATTAAAATAGTGAAGCTTTAAGAATCCATTGTATGTTTCGTAACTGGTATGAAATTTTAACTCTAAATAATATTTCTCTAAAGTATTTGATTTATTATATATTTTCTCATTAATAGCAAGCATTTTTATTAATTTTATAAGTCAACCTAAAACAACAATATAGCAAGTTATAATACTGTAAGGGTTTTTCTAGAAAAAATAGCAAAATAATCATCTCTTACTAATGATTTGGTGCACTAATTGTGAAAATTATAACTGTTGCTACTACAATTATAATCAATATAATTTTATGATAGAAATGATAATAAAAAATCAATATTATTATATTTAAATAGACTAAATTTTTACGTTAATTTTGATTACACCTCGTCTTATAAAATATCTAAAATCGACAATATAAGTCAAATTTTAGTACTAGATATTCCATAAAATAAGCATTATTTTATTATTATTAATATTAATTATGCAACACAATTAAATTATATAAAGAAATCATGATTGAATTTATGTAAAAATAGACAGTATGATAACATTAACAATAATTACTAAAAACATGAAAACTATAATTTATTCCATAAAAAGATAAACATTTCAACATAGATATAGAGTTTAAAACTATTCCAGAGTACTATACATATAAAATCATCTTTCTACCTCACTAGATTCTCTATACTAATTTATGCATTATCTTATTATTTTTACTGGGGTTGAAGGAGCGCCCTAGTAGCATATCATCCTAAAAGGGGAGACTACTGAGCTAAAAGCTTAGTAGGAAAAAGAAAACAAGAAAGAAGGAGAGGAGGATTGTTGCCACGTAAGGAAAGACCCCTTTTATTTATAGGCCTAATAAATTTACTGTTAAGATTTTTTTTTTATAATTTTTCCACTATTCTCCTTTGAAATTTTGACACAAATTTTTCCTTTTTTTAAATCAATTTTCTCTTTTTTTTCTTCACGCAAGATTCCTTTTGTTGGTATGCAAATTTAGGCTTTTAATTTCCTGTGACACGGCTACTAGAGGCTTCAAGCCGGCTAGATCTCAGGCGTTAACGCAATCGAACAGCTAAAAGAAGTGAAGAAAAATGGGCCAAGGTGGGCCAATTGGGGCCAAGTCCGTGACCATTAGATTGGTCAAGGTAAGTAGATCACACGGTCCTGAAGACATGCACAAATGAAAACAGCCGCACGGGATCCACAGCTGCCCAACTCAGCTCTAGCAGCTAACGCGCCTTTTGTCACGTGCCATGCGATCTCCACTAGGCAAATTTGAATCTTTTGATTTTTTGAGGCATTGGTAGTCCGATTTTACCTGTTTTGTTGTCGTTTTTGCTTTGTTTTTTCCACAAGATTTAATCTAAAGAAAGAAAATTGAAACAAAATTAATAATTTTACAAACATTATATTCACAATAATATTAAAAATATTTATTTAACATTAAAACACACAAAAATTGTTACAAACTTCTAAAATTTCAACCTCTTTTAGTTTGACACAAATATAATTTTTAAGACTTTGAAATATTTTTAGAAATTATTTAAAATATTATAGAATATATTTACAAACTTAAAACACACTATAAAACACATTAAGAGTCAAAATAAAATTTCCACACATTATTTTTAGGGTTTTGATTGATTTCAAACTAAATTAATATTTTATACAAAAATGATTCTAAAAATTACCGAAAATATTATTAAACATAAAAACTTATTAAAAAATTATAATTAAACATATTTTTACACTAAGACACTAAAATGTTGTTTATCACTAAATTATCATAGTTAAGGAGTTTAACGAGAAATATTAATGTAAAACAATTGATTTTAGCTTTAAGAAATGTGCATTTCTAAGTCTCATCAAGCCACTAATTTTTTTGAAATATATTGAATTAAGACAGTTATAGAACTATAGTTGTTATATAATTCCAAGAGAAATATTAAGTACTTTTGCTGTTAACCATTTTACGAATTTACTTTAATTTTAAGTGTTTAATGGATTCAAGGTCTTTTTATTTATTAAGAGTAAGGTCAATTTTTATAGATCAAAAGCTAAGTAAGTTGAAGATACAATATTATAGGTATTTAGAAAAATTACTCTTATATACATGAAATCCATTACTTTATTAAGAAGAAGATTAATATTCTCATGAGTATTAATTCAGCATTAATTCTATAGTTAAGCAAATGAGATTTCAAATTCATATCAAATAACCCGTTTTACATTTACTATCAGATCTTAAAATAAGTTATCCATTAGAGAATAAATTAAACTCATGGAATTAGAATGGTTTACTAGAAATTGTAACCTAGCTCAAACTACGAATATTAGTGGATAATCACATGGCCAAAGGTTATAACTAAAGGAGCTTGACAATTCTTAAATATTATAGTGGATAACAACAGAATCGTTGGTGAAAAGCTTCCTTACAATTTATACACATGATCTTGAATTAAGCTGCTTTAAAATTATAAAATTTTGAATTAACTGTCTTAAATATAAATTTGCGTTATCCTTCATATATATATATATATATATATAAAAACACTTTCATCCAACCCACAAGTCAATTTACGCCCAAAAAATATATATATATTGTTATCAAGGTGGGAACAATTGCTACCAATTTGTAACTACGGGTTCAAATTGCTAATATCAAAAGTTTAAGGTAAAAGTTGCAAATGTGCTATAAGTTCAAGAGGCAACATGCAAAAGCATCAAAGCACAATATACCACGTCAATAGGAGCCAATTTCCATTGCTGATAAATAACAAAACCTTGTCTCACCATAATGCGAGTTACACTTCTTTGAAATTAAAACCTTCACACTTCACAGTAAGCATAAGCATTGTAACAGTTTTAAGCCTCCTGTTCGTTTCAAGCTCCATATCAAGAAAATGGCGAAGTTAAATTGGAAAGTTTTCAAAAATAAATAAATTGAAGAGCTCAACCAGGACACCTTTTTTTTTTTTTTTTTTGGAACTTTATGGGATGGAGGAAACCAGAACAAAACGAAACAAGAATTTTAAACCTCAAAAAGGTATACAATGTATCTACGTATAGAAATGGATTCAGAGATCGGCCTAAAACAAAAAAATAATACTTGAGAGTTCAAACGGAAACCATCAGAACACTAATTGTACATGTTCACGACTAAATAGCGTTTTTCACTTTTCTTCTACAAAGAATAAATTACAAGAACCTGCATCGATCATCTCCACACAAGCAAGGGATTTCTTGGACAACCGTCTCCCTGGAGACCAGCAGGAGCACATCCTTTTTATTTGCGAGTGATCCACATTTGCTACTTCGGCTTAGTCCGTCCGTCCTTCAGACTCTGCAATCCAGTACATACACAAGTTTATTACATACATGCATATTTTAGCAAATATTGGTCCACAGCATTACTGCGTTAATTTAAAGAACCAATATTAGCATTTTCATGACAAACCAATCGCTTGAATGATGTGCTGTGTCCTGATTTCTTCATATTCTCTGTATCTGGTTTGGCACGATCCAAAGCCTAAAGGAAAATGATAACATGAAAAATTTCAACAATTTCATTTTTGAAAAAACCATTGAAGTAAACTACATTAATACATTCAACATAATAATCACCATGCAATATGCATGTCACACAAATAACCCCCAGGATAATGGCAGCACATCCTCTCCTCGAGATATAAATGAGGTGTTGTCATGAAACAGTTTCAGTCAGACTAACAAAGCAATATTTTCCCTTAAAAAATAAAAATAGAAAAACATAGACAATGGAATAGTGGTTTTCTTGCTTTTCACTTTCATCGACCGGGCAATATACTAGCTCCTGTTCAACAACTGAGAAAAAGAAACATCTAGCACAAAGAGCGCTGCTAATGATTATATTATTTTTTTGCTGATAAGAATCAAAATAGGACTGGGGAGTAGCCGACAATCATGGAGCCAAATTTACGTTTCTTCTTACAGGCTTGAATCTCCACGTCCTTTATTTATATAAATAGGTTCATCATTGTTATAAAAGTCAAAAAGAAAGAACTTAAACTACGTAACAAGCTGGTAAGCATAGACAACAAAATTTATACATTACATTAAGTTACATCTAATCTAATTGGCTACATTTCCTTACCATGTTCCAGATCAGGTCATATCAAGCTAAGCATCTTATCATTAGGTTTGCAAACTTAGAAGAAACCGGAGGGGAGAAAAAGTTTAGCAACAAAAACTCAGCTATCAACCTCATAGAAGGACCAAAACGAGGTCCAGTAGGCGCATTTGCCACACTCAAAGGGTGTTTGGCTAAGGTGGTTTACACCACAAACTCAGTTATAAACAGTATAAATCTCTCACATGCTACAGTAAAAAGAGAAAAAATTTGCTCTAGTGTAAAACTCTCATATACTACAGTAAAAATGGTTCCCACCACTAACCAAACACCCTATCAAAAAGTTTTCAAGACTTTAAAATCACATTGCTTTTTCAAAATTAGTCTAATTGTTCCCCAGATGCCCTCGGTCATCAATTTTACTTGTTCCAATTAAGATATATTCTTTTTAAGAGCTTCAAATATTGTTTTGCCCGCATTTAAATCGCACTTTTTAATAAACAATTCCAGCAACACCAGGCACATCCATCTTTCTCAAACCAAAAATAAAAGCAAGCTAGTGAGCAGTACAGGAGATCCCCATCTAATGAACGCAGAGGTGGGAGTTTCTCTGTCTTTTTCTTTTCTTTTTTTTTTTTTTTTTTTGTTGAAAAAAAGGAAGAAAGAAAAAAAAGAAACACAACTTCATTTAATCACAAAGAATTATGAAGTGAAATCTGACAAGATGTGGACCTATATGAGTGAAAAGCAGAATCTTGAAAATAGCAACAAAAGACTTGAGAAAATTCACGCCATCAATAAAATAATTGGAAAGTGTTTATTTTTCCACTCTGACCACTAGCTAAATGAAAATTATTAAGAAAACCAGAGTCTCAAAAATCAGTACAATTACACGAACATTAAGAGTTGTCATCAATTAAATAATTGGAAAGCTAATTTCCATTCTCACCACACGTTAAATGAAAATTTTAACAATCCAACAATCATAAAAGCGTAAAAGCCACAAAGATCAAACCTTTAAAAAAAATCAGCCACAAATATCACACCTTAAAAAAAAAAAACAATATATATATTTTTTTTGAGACAGACAAAACTTCATTAACGATCAAAAACTTAGATACAAATGCAACAGAGGAAGAGCTTTCCTCCGGGAACCAACAGGCGTACCACTACACACCCCAATTTCTTGCAAGATAAGACAAAAGGAAGCTTTTAAATTACTTTTCCTGATGTATGCAACGAGCTATCCGGTATTTGACCCTAACCCAGATAACACTGCCTTCTTCTTCAAACCCCTCAAAATTTCTATGGTTGCTCTCTGACCAGACTCCCCACGAAAGTGCCAAAACAGCTACCTTTCCCAGGTATTTTTTCCTAATTGAATGGCAACTAAATATTGAAAAATAATTAACATATGATCTCCATCTGCGTTGATGAATTATGGCATATTTACGATTTTGTTTCTTTTCAATTCAAGGCTTACGCCTCACCTAAATTTTAGAAGACACCTTGGCTCCTGATTTAGCCTTTTTAAACATTGTACAACAATAGACACGGCCACTCAAGAATTATACGAAATTAAGAATAAGGCCCCAATGAACAACCTACCATCCATAATCAAATATCCCAATAACAAAAGTGGACACGCGCACAATTTTTGTTTAAAGAACAGACAATATGTCTCCTAGAAAATTTTTTTGCTGCGACAAATCCAAATAGAAAACATATAAATAAAGAAGCTGTTGACAAACTAGTATTAAGAACAAAAAATATATATTACCTGAATCAGGGATTCCACTCTACGCCGCATCCTTGTATGCATGAAACCCTCAGAGCACTGTTACAGCATGTGCGTGAAAGAGACTTTTTTAACAATTTTGAACCCATATATATATATATATATATATATATATATATATATGCTAAAATTGCATATGATGTACAATACCAACAATTACACTAGACAAGGTTTGTACTGACAGGATCATGAAATAGTTATAATCAAGGGAACAATATAGAAACATCTAGCCTGTGTATGTTGGAGGAAAAAAGAACAATATTCAGATTATGCCATGAAACAGATAAAAGAATAATAACAACAAAATAAAAATTCTAAATTTTTAGCAATATTAATCCGAGATTTCAACCATTTACATTGCCTTCTACTGCTATCATTTCCAATTGAACCCAAGTCCTCTCTGGACTACAATCAGTGCACAGAAAACCTACTTGTAGGTTTGTTTCATCTAAAAAATGGGAGGGGAGGGGGGGTTGGAAGGGGGAAGAAAACAATTCCTGGGCTTCAAGTTGTATGGCAAGAAAGAGTCCTACCACTCCTTGCTTCTATAGGAAATGCTTTCCATCAATTCCTACATCTTTAATAGGACAGTGTGTCAAGGGGAAATTTACACTTCTTTTCATCTGAACCTTTTGCATGTACATACAATGTTCAGGGAAAAAAGAAAATTAGTTTCTTTTCTTTTTGCGTCCATATTGTTGACGCTTCTCAAGAAATCATGCTTGCAAAGTAACAAAACTCAGTAATATAAAATTAAAGTGTTAAATCACTATCGCCACACACATTAATTTTCAGAATAATGTTTTACCATGTGCTACTACTAGGCTCCTAAACACTAACAATATAAATAGCAACTCACAGTCCAGCCATAATTAATGAATTACAGTCTAACTGAATCGGTATTTGGTTTCTTGGTCCTGAATTTGGAGAGCGAATGTTCACATGTATTCAAAATTTGTCTTATTTATTGTGAACAAATAAAATGGGATAAAAGTTGCCAAAAAATAACCTGCTGAGAAATGACGCACCTTAACATGATAACTTACATATGCATGAAATGTCGACAAACTCCAAACAGTACGTTCTAGTTTTCTGCCTTCAACGTGACGAGGAAAAATAACTGCATTTGTAAAAGATATTACATCTATTATGGTAAGAAAACATGTTGAAAGATAGTTGCCAATTTTTCAGACGTACCAATAGTAACAAAACCTGCATTTGCAGATAATGCTTCAGCAGGAGCTCCTTTCAATTCTAGCGGAGGAGTAGGAGACCACAAGCAAAGGGGGGCATTATTGAGCCCTGCCGTTCATCTTGCTTCCACAAATTCCTAATGACAACCAAAATTTTGATAAAAAAAATACAAATCAAATAGAACATCTGAAGGATAATTTGAACTTACAAAAGTTTTCATGCTTGGAGCTTATGCAGCTTTTAGTACGTTGTTAAATGTAATCCTAAAACTATTTTTTTGCCAAGGAAAATTCAGCTCATATAAATACCAAACCTGAAGGAAAGAAGTGGCAAGAACAATGTCTATCGAGTCCTTAAATCTCATAGGAAACACCACTGTCACTTTTTCTGCCTGTCAGAAACAGTGATTATGCTATATGAGACAAGTTCAAGCATCATCCATTCATCCTCTGAAGTAGCAATTAATGGAAACAAACAATACTAAAGTACATTGTACACTTTCAGAGGAAAAAAATGGACAGAACACAGGATAATAGATTGCACAACAATAACTAAGACAATTAAAGTTCCAAAAGAAATGAATCCAAAGTACAAAATAGGCTTGGTAAAACTGCCATCTATGAGAAATATCATCTAGGATAAAAACACTGAGTAGCAAAGAAATGTATGATACTAACACAAAATTATTCAAAGATACATGGTTGTGTGTTTTCAATTTTAAACGTAAAAATAAATCAGGAGATTGTCATAATGACAATGTAACCTGAGGAAGGAGGAAAAAAGACTCCTTGGGTCGATGCACGAGTGCTACAAGCCGATCAATATTGGAAGCAACAGTCCTTAAGCCCAGTGTTTTCAGAATTGCTCTCAATGGAGCACCAAGTACCACTTCCCTCACAGATGCAATTTTTACCAAAATAGCATGTCTGTACTCTGCATAAGCATCAGTAGCAAAATTCAAAAACTTGGCCTCAACATAAACAGATGGAAGGGACATGCATCTATAATGTAGCCTCCGTGACAGAGCAAGTAGCACTTCCCTCATGGCCAGTAACTATTATAAATAGATGCCTAAACCAAAGTCAACAACCAACATTGTATAGCAGACTCCCATACAAAAAAACCCCAATAGCATTTGTACATAAAGATCACATCTTTCTCAATCTAATTTTCACCCCCAAAATCCTGCACGGTTAAATGTGTTCTGATTCTAAGTACTCAAGATTTGCTTAAAACATAATATCAACTTTGTCATAAATCTACAGCTGTTATTAACCCTATCTCCAAACTGGGACACTTTAAAAGACAAAATGCTGCACTCTTGGACCGCACCAGCTGGGATTCGACACCTCATTAAATTACTAACTGGGTGGTTGATGTAGCTCACCAAGCTACAACCTTAAACTGCAGTAAAATCTCACAACTATCACGAAATCAGATGCATATATAGATATAGACAGACAAGCATAAATCCATAACCCATCCAACCAAAAACAAAGAAAATTTCTCAAGCCTGATTTGGGAAGTTGCAAGATAAATGAATTATGTTTCACAAGATCCCAAATGTATCAGCATGTCCACGGCAAGCTTATGATGACCTTAGAAAAGGAACTCGTTGAACCTTCATCTGGAGGGAGCTTTGAAAGATTCAGTTTCAAAGTCAGATTAAAGCCATCCCTTGGCGGATCAAGAATTTGTACAAATCCACTATATGCAGCTTTTATGGCTTCTATAGCACCAAAGGGAAGTCCACCGAAGAAAGCAGTTTCTGGAGGTGGTGTGGGTAATGATACCGATAGCAAAAAGTGATGGGGATTCTTCATTGTCACCTGTAAAATATATCTTTGAGAAACATCTTCATATTCAAGAATTAAGAAATGTC